>PISX010006409.1:0-97805 GCA_004024625.1 Mellivora capensis
CCTCATTAGAAACAATCTAAATTTCAACACTTCATTTCCTTTTTTGGGGAATGAGAATCACATTGTAGGCTCTCTGGGATGTGGAGAGGAGAAAACTTGTACTTGAAAGTCATACTTGGAAAACAAAGCGGGTCAAATGCCTGCCTAGCCATATGCAACTTTGGGTCAAAATTACTTGAATTCCATTAGAGAGTTGGTTTGTTCAATATTTAGCTAAACATGTGTGAAATATTATAAATTCTATTTAAGGGTAGCATCTTCTGAAAGCTGGTTCCAAGAAGCTATTGGAATATATGTAGTAGAGAAAAATGTCACTTCTATTTAGACATGCATGTGGTATATGTATTACATGTACAATTCTGAGTGAACTTCCAGGTGAGTTATTTTGTTAAAACTTTTAATTTTGATGTTTTATCTTTTTCTTTTTGTTTTTTTTCCTTTTCCTTTCCTTTTCTTTTCATTTTCCTTTCCCTTTTTCCCCTTGTCTTTTCTTTTCTCTTCTTTCAGAGAGTTAGTGCATGCAAGCAAGTGAGGGAAGGGGAAGATGAAGTGGGAGAGAGAGTATCTTAAGCAAGCTCCACACACAACATGGAGCCTGGCACAGGGCTCCATCTCGTGACTCTGAGTTCATGACCTGAGCTGAAATCTAGAGTCAGACCCTTAACTGACTGAGCCACCCAGGAACCCTTAAGTTTGATGACTGACTTCAGACTGAAACTTTTCCACATAGAGGAATTGTTGTTACTGCTTCTCATTTAAGTGTCATTTAATTTGAGCTATTCTATTTGTTGAAAAATTGAATCTGTGCCCATGATCCAATTCTCTGGGAGAATAACATATTCTGCCCAGTGTAGCCTTCATTACAGGGGACTGGCTATGGAAATGAGTAAGCCCTGGCTACCACCTGGTCAGTCTCTATTTAGTTTCTTTATGGTAGAAGAAGGAACAGCAAGAACATTGCTACGGTTGGGACATTTATATATTCAAGGAGTATAGCTATATTTGGCCCCATTTAGTTATTTTCTCTGAAGAGTACAATAATACATATTCACTACAAACACTCAGAATAAGCAGGAAAGTTTTTAAAAGCAGAATAAAGAGGACTTACTTATAATCCTAACACCCAGAGGTAATAATCATTTTTGGCATATCTTCCTTTTGTATTTGTTTATGTGTTGCTTTATGTCGGTATGTAACAAAAGTTGTAGTTTGAGCCTAAGTTGTGTCCATTGCTTGGAGTCAGGTAACTGTGACAAGTTTGTGGGTGGCTCACCAGAAGTGTGTTGGCATCATAGACAGAAGAATGATCTTTAAGAGAAACTCTAAAGAATCTGGCATATAAAGAATGGAAAAGTTGTTCAAAATCATTAATCAGGAAAATGCAAATTGAGAAGTATAATGAGGTAGCATGATACATCCATTAGAATGGCCAAAATAAAAAAAGTCTATCATTGGCAAGGATGTAGAAACGTACTGCTATATTAATGCGGAATGGTGCAACTACTTTGGAAAACACTGTGGTATCATGTTAAAAGTTAATATATATGTACAAAAATGATCAGCCATATCACTCCTAGGTATTTACTCCAATTAAATGAGCACATATAACACAAAAAATTGTACATCAATTTTTAAAATAACATTTACCGTAATTACCCCAGATTGGAAAGAACTCAAATATCCATCAACAGATGAGTGGATAAACTGTATGTCTTAATCTTTTTAGGCTGCTGTATCACAACATCACTGACTGAGTGGTTTATAAACAAGAGACATTTACTTCTCAGGATCCTGGAGGATGAAATTCCAAGAGATCAGGGTGTCAGCATGGTCAGGTGAGGACCCTCTTCTGGGTTGCCAACTTCTTGTTTCTTCACATGGCCTCTTTGTAAGAACATTAATCCTATTAATTAGGGCTCTGCCCTCATGAGCTAATTACCTACCAAAGGGCCTATATTCTAATACCATCACCTTGGGCATTAGGCTTTTAACATGTGGATTTTGGGGAGACGTAGACATTCAATCTATAGCGCTGTGGTATGCCTATACAATGGAACACATACAGCTTGTATGAATCTAATAGTACTTAGGCTTACTGAAAGAAGCCAGAGGAAAATAAAAGACTAAAAAGTGTATGATTTCATTTATATGAAGTTCTGGAAAATGCAAACTAATCCTGAAAAAACACAGGTGAGTGATACTTGGAGACAGGGGTTATAGAGGGGCAAAATGGAAGGATTAAAAAGGGACATGAGGAAACTTTTGGGGGTAATTCCTGTGTTTAATATTCTTCCTTGTTCTGACAGTTTCATAAATAGATACATATACCCAAATTTGTCCATTTGTACCCTTTAAATATGTGGTGTTGATTATATGTCAGTTATATCTCACAAAAGCTGTAAAGACTTTCTTCCTTGAATGAGATTGAATATATCAGTCATGGCCCATTGGTTGTAAATCACAGAAAGTGACTTGGTCTAAAATAAGTTAAAGGCAAGTAATTGAAAAGATAAAGAGAACTTAAAGAACTATTTGAAAGGCTGAAGGAGCCAGACCTGGAATGGAGCAGGACATAAGACAATTTCAAAGGCTTAGGAATGAAACAGGAGAGGAATACCTCATGTCTGGCACCATTTGGGTGCACATAGGGTGCGTTTTCTGTTTATTGAATAGATTCCACAATTTTCAGGCTGGGGTAATGGGATAATGGGCTTCCACTATGATTACTCTGTTCAAGAGTAATAGTCCCTGGAGGGAGTATTCCCCTTGGCTGGGGGAAAGAGGCTGTAGCTAATTATGTAAGGAAACCAGAGTGTTAATGGAAAGAAGTAATAGTGAGTACCATAAAAATCAAATGCCCACCCCTCAAGGTTGTTTGTATTCTGTTCTAGTTACTGTTCTTTTTGTGTGTGGGAGGGGGGAATCAATATTAAGTTATTAACAACAGAGTACAACTACATAAACACAATGTTTTAAAAATGGAAATAAATTCATGGGGAGATGGAGAGGAGAAGGGAGTTGAGGGAAATTAGAGGGGGAGATGAACCATGAGAGACTATGGACTCTGAAAAACAGTCTGAGGGTTTTGAAGGGGCGGGGGGGTGGGAGGTTGGGGGAGCCTGGTGGTGGGTATTGTGGAGGGCACATATTGCATGGAGCATTGGGTGTTGTGCATAAACAATGAATTCTGCTACACTGAAAAGAAATTAAATTAAAAAGGAAAAAATGGAAATAATATAGTAGTTTTTCACTGTAATAGTAATATATACCCATTATAGACCATTAGGAAGAACAAAATTAGGAAGAACAAAACAAAGATTCACTACGAAGAGGCAACCACTCTTAAAATGCATTAATTTTTTAACATAGGTCAGGGTTTTTTAATGAATAAAAACATTCCCTTATTTTTAGATTAATCTTCACAATTATACAGAGAAATAATTGGACATAAGATTCCAATTATGTCCTTTAAACTCATTGCTTCCCACATTTTAGCTGCTGGGAACACCACTGTCATACCACCAACTTGTACTGTATAACATGTTTAAAGTCAACTGATTTGCCATCAACCCACCTTTTAAAAAAATTAATGCTATTTGTTTAGAGCAATTTTAGGTTCACAGAAAAATTAAGGGAAGGTACAGAGAACTTTCCTACACCTCCTACTCCCACACATGCATAGCCCATTTTAAACATCCCTCACCAGAGTGGTACACCTGTTATAATTGAAGACCCTACATTGACATATCATAATGACCAGAAGTCCATAGTCTACATTAAGGTTCATTCTTGATGTTATATTATATATGGTTTTAGACAAATTTATATCCAATTACTAGTAAACTGATGGATAACAAATCATTTCTAAACTTGGTAGCTTAAACCAACAACAAATCATTTTATTATTTCTCATGTGGGTAAGGAACTGAGAAAGAGATTGGTTGAATGATTCTGGCTCTGGTCTCTTATGCATTTGCAGTTATATGGGGTTGGGGTGGTTTTAGACTTCTCAGGAATGTCTCTCTTCATGTAGTCTCAAGTTCCTCTGTATGGTGTCTGTTTATGGCTTAGTCTGGGTTTCCTTATAGCATGGTGGCCTCATGATGGTTGAAGGCTTCAAGAGAGACTATTCTGGGTGTCAAGTCTGAAGCTTCATTGCCTTCTGTGACTTAGACTCAGTGTCACTTTGACCTCATTCTAGTGGTTAGAAGCAAGTCCCAAGTCCACCCAAATTCAAGGAGCTGAGATGGATAACCCATGTCCACATGGGAAGAGCATCAAGACCATACTGAAAAATAGCACATGAAATGGCACAATATTGTAGCCATCTTTGGAATATATAAACAGTTCTACTTTCTCTCTGTAGTAAGGAAATTTCAACTCTGGACTCAAAATGTGTAAGTCAGTCAGTACACTGAATTAAAAATATCTCTTGGGAAGGTGTCTTTAAAAAGGAAATCAGTCTTGGGGTGCCTGGGTGGCTTACTGGGTTAAGCGACCAACTCCAGATTTCGACCAAGGTCATGATCTCAGGGTTCTGGGGTTGAACCCCATGTCAGGCTCCGTGCTCAGTTGAGGATTTTCTCTCCTTTGCCCTTTGCCCCTCCACCTGCTCATCCTCTCTGCCTCTCTGCCCCTCCTTGAATAAGTCTTTTTGAAAAAATGAAATCAGTCTTCTTTCATAGAAGAAACATACCTTCCTATAATTCTTAAAAATCTGAAAGATAGTCTCCAAATTCTCCCTTGGCAATGCATAGAGAAGAGATTTTATAGTAAAAAGAAAACTAGAATGATATTCATAAACTCCATGGTTATACCCTATCCTTGCCACTGTCTTTGGCTACTGTGTCTCAGTTTAACTATCTATGACGTGGAAACACTATGCACCCTACAGCTTTATGTTGAGGAGCAAATGAGGCTTAGTGTGGAAAGCACTGTGAGAAAATGCCACATAAAAATTGCTCTTGTTTTTCCTCAATAATTTTAATGTTTTACAGCCCATAAGGGCAAAATACTCTTCCTAATAATGGACTTAAATGTATTTATTTGCCACAGCTGTCTGTAACCAACCAACTTGAAATTGGTTGTACTTACTTCCCTGTCCTGAAATGGTTGAGTCACATGTAGAGGTTTTGGTATGTTACCACTTTTGTTTTCACACTGTTGCTGCCACATAATTTGATACCTATTCTGTGCATCACGTAAGCCTTTTGTTGCTCAGCTAGCAAATAGTTCTGAGTTCCTAGCATTACTACTCAAGAATTCCTAAATCATTTTCCTGATCATTGCATTGCATTGCTACCACTTACTATGGCTTCTGTGTTTTGGTTCATTGTCTCTAGACTTATTATTTTACATTTGTCTACATTAAACCATATTCCCAGTTTATTCGTTCTTTCACTGTGAGGGATACCAATCCATCTGAATCATGCCATTGTGTTTTTCCTATGTGCTGTATATATACCATATAAAACCAATAAAACTCTATGTACCTTAGAGGAAGTTATGAATATTTTATTGGTTATGCTTCAGGGTCATACTGACAACTCAAAACAGGTCAAGGCAATGTTCAAGATACCGGGCCACTGAGCAGAGCTTCCAGGAGGGAATGAAGCCAGTATTTACCAGGGGAAAGCTCTGATAAAATCTGGTTCACTCTCTAAATTTGTACTACGTTCACTGGTGACCTAAAGCTCATAATTTCAGAACTCTGTTTTTATCTTTGTTTAAATACCCCTGTTATAGTCCTCTTTAAAAATACTTCACTGAAAAGGAATGTAATCCATTCAAAAGTATACTGCATATGTCAGAAAGCCAATTAGCTTGGGTTACTGTTAAGAAAGTTGCTTAAAAATTAAATAAAGAGGGGCACTGGGTGGTTCATTGGTTAATCATCTGCCTTCAACTCAGGTCATGATCCCAGAGTCCTGGGATCATGCCCTGCATCGGGCTCCCTGCTCAATGGGAAGCCTGCTTCTCCCTCTCCCACTCCCCCTGCTTGTGTTCCCTCTCTCCTTGTGTCTCTCTCTGTCAAATAAATACAACCTTTAAAAAATTAAATAAACACATTTCATAAAAATTAAGTTCTACTGATCTCTAATTTCATTCTTGCAAAACATGTTTGTGGCCTCTTATGTGCCAGGAAGTTAACTGGAGTAAAATAAAAACTAGAGAGATCTTTTTTCAAGAAGTTACAGATTGGTGAAGGAAAAACTCAGTAACATATCATTACAGTTCACTTCTATTTGTAACATCTTTAAATGTTACCATAGAGAACTGCAGATATCCAGCACAGGGAATGAATAATAGTAATGAGAAAGTTTATGAAAGGTTGAAAAGACAACTGGGTTTAAGAGACTGCTGTGTACCGAGCTGTGTTCTTGTTTGACTTATGAGACCTTGTGGAATATGGAAGAATCGCATATGCGCAGGGAAGATAAAGCCTGTTACTTTTATGGTCCTTCCTTCTCTGACACAACTTAAAGAAATGATAGGAACACCTACAGGACTCCTGGGGAATCAGAGGGTGAGTAGAGGTACTTTCTAAAGCTTAGTGAGGGTAGCGTGACATTCCTATTGATGGGTCAGGCAGAAGAAATCGGCAAGAAAACTTGAGGGGATGGTTTTAAAGAGTAGTGTATTAGTTAAGTAGACAAAAGCAGACAGTCACTGTTGTTTCAAAAGATGCATAGGCTTTCAGAAGGGGGTGTGTGTGTGTAGTTGTGTATATAAGGACTCGGAAAAAATAATCTCTGTGATGCTGCTTTGAAAGAGAATAAGGAAAACTTGAATACAATATTAATGCTATATTTTATTCATTTACTGTGATAAAATCTTATCATTGAATGGAAGAGAATATTGTGATTTCTGAAGGGTCCCTTTGGCAAATGCAAGTGATAGCGTAAGTCTGTTTTCTTCAAGTGCTAATTAATTATCCATGGCAAAGGAAGTATTAAAGCAAAAACAAAATGTCCCTTTCCTGAAGGAGCTGGCTATGACACGGGAGACAGTCAGTAATAAGCACAAGGAAGAGTAAGTGATCAATGTGAGCTCATTGGGTAATTTTTCTCTCCCTTTGCTTTGAACGGCCATAGCATTTATCATATGTTCTGCCTAATTTAGCGCTTAATAACATAGTTTCTCAGTGTCCTCTAATTGTTTGATAAATGAAACAACCAGACTGTTTCCCCAACCAGACTGTTGTCTCCCTGAGGGCAGGGACTTTGTTCTCGTCTTGTCCCCTCTCTCCTCATACCAGTGCCTAGTGGGGTGATTAGTAGGCAGCTATTAAGCGTCCTGTGAATGCGCACTTATTGATGATCTAAGGGATTGTACAGTCAGGCTCAGTTATTTTACTTCCCTTTGCTTTTCTGGAAAATAAAAAGTTAAACCTCAGGATTTCTGAGGTCTTTTCCAGCCCTGAGGATCTTTAATTAAGATTTCAATCTGCTTGTACTTGGCTGGATGGAATAAACCTACCATTAACATCCATATCAGATATTTGTATTATGCGCATATCTGATATTTTTCTGGATTGTGAAGCCAGCATATTATTTTTTTCTCCTATCCATAAAATCATTTCAATAAATAAACAATGCTGCATGCCAGGTATTTTTGGAGATGCTAAAGAGTTACTGTTGAGCAATGTAAACATGGTTCTCACCTTCCCAAATCCTGTAGATAATTAACAAAGAATAGAGAAAGACAGTTAACAATAGCCAAAGTGTGAGGAAAGCTCTGCAGGGAGGAAGGACCCAGTTATGGGGGCACCTATCTGAGCACTCAGCCCTGTCCCTTGGGCTTCTGGAAGTCTTGCTTGTTATTAATACTAGGTCTGAGATGATATGAAGGATTACAATGGGCCAAATGATTGAAGCATAGAAGCAGGACAAGTTGCAAAAAAAACCCCTGAAGTGGATCTGAATATTGAAGGAATTTCACTGAGGCCTGGAGTGAGGTTTTGAAGGAGAGAAGAGGTGAGACATGGGGCAGAGATGGGCCAAAAGTCAGATCTTTGAAGAACATTAGAATTTCTGTTAAGGAGTATGGTGGCCAGTAGAGGATAAGAGAGATGATATGATCAGATTTGTGTGTGTGTGTGTGTGGTATATGTGTGTGTGTGTGTGTGTGTGTGTGTGTATATATATATATATATATATGTATATATATATATGTGTGTGTGTGTGTGTGTATATATGTATATATATATACACCATACTTCAGCGTGTTTTATGTTCCAGCCACTGAAATCTAATATATATTTCTGACATAATCTAAGATTATCTGTATCAGACTTAAACATAAAATGGTGACTTTTACTTGGTTATAGGTAGCAGATGTTCCTAACCAACTCAACAGATCACTGTTTTTTAACAGAGATCGACCTTCACTGTTTAAAGTAGCATCCATGTAAATTGAAAAAAGTTAGTGCCACTAATTATTTTTGTAATTAATTTGCTGATATCTTCAATGTATTTTCTTTTGAAACAGCGGCTGATGAGTAAAACTATTCAGTGCTGAATTAATATGAAGAGTGACTAAGTCCATGGTGGAAAGAGCATAGACTTTGCATTTGGGTGCATACTAACATGCTAGCTCGTTAATTGTTAACAGTGAGAGTTTGAGTGATTCATGTGTTTAATTCTCTCTTTTGCAAAATGGACACAATAAATCAGGGTTTTTGTAAGGATTAAAATGACTTTTGGGGGGTGCCTGGGTGGCTCAGTCATTAAGTATCTGCCTTCCGTTCGGGTCATGATCCCAGAGTCCTGGGATCGAGCCCCACATCAGGCTGCTTGCTCTGCAGGAGGCTTGCTTCTCCTTCTCCCACTCCCCCTGCTTGTGTTCCCTCTCTCACTGTGTCTCTCTCTGTCAAATAAATAAATAAAATCTTAAAAAAAATATAAAATGACTTTTTGTAACATATCTAGCAAATGATCGCAGACACAGTATAGGCTCAATAAATATTAGTTCGTTTTCTCCTCAGAGGCTCTTTTCTCTTTAGTAGAAAATGGAAACTATTTGGGATTTCTCTTCATATTAAAAACTCAGTATGACCTTCTTCATGACAAACATCATGGTTACTAGGAATTAAGGAAGGGAATATGAATTAGCACTTACCATCAAACTAAGATAAACTTTTTCTTCTCCAGTTTCTAGCTTTCCCTCACAAGACAAAGAATTGGTTCTGCTTTTGCCCCAATGTCTTTGGAGGAAGATTTTGAACATGTCCCAGATTAATTAGACAAACAGGAGATTTAAGAGGAGGCATAGACGTGCCCTGTGAGAATGTTTTTGTAGTTTCACTGTACCTTTTATTCAGGTCAAGTTTATAGAAGCTACAGTTTAATTCAAATAATGTTACCTCTACCAATTTCACATAAAACACTTTATGGGCAGTATGTAATTTTGTATAAAAAAGTAAGTATAATACCAGGTAGAAATTGAAAAGGATGGATCAGCAAATATTTATTGAGAACCTACTATATTAATAATAACATTATAAGTAATACTTGTATTTTAGACACACTTAAATAGATTTTAAATTTTTTTATTCCCACTATAAGAGTAATATTTGCCTTTTAGAAACAAATATGTAAACAGCCTAATATTTATTGGTATTCACTGAGTGCTTCATATGTGCCTGCCTCTGTACTAAGTTCTTTCTTTGCATTAGCTCATTTAATCCGTATGTCAGTCCTAGGAGATGATTATTACAATAATTTCCATTTTATATATGAGGAAACTGAATCACTTAGGTGTAAAGTAACTTGTCTAAAGACACTCAACTAATAAATACAGTATTTGGAATTGTAACCCAGGCAGTTTGGTCCTAGGGCTCATACTCATTATCTCTCTGCCAAATTGCCTCTATATGCGATACTAGATGCCATGTGTAGTTCAAATTGCCAGTTGCTATCTGCCAGATATGTTTTTTTAAAGATTTTATTTATTTATTTGACAGAGAGAGACACAGTGAGAGAGAGGACACAAGCAGGGGGAGTGGGAGAGGGAGAAGCAGGCTTCCCACTGAGCAGGGAGCCTGACGTGGGGCTTGATCCCAGGACCCTGGGATCATGACCTGAGCCGAAGGCAGACACTTAGTGCCTGAGCCACCCATGTGCCCCAGATATATATTTTTTAATGTTGTGTTAGTCACCATACAGTACGTCATTAGTTTCTGATGTAGCGTTCCGTGATTCACTGTTTGGTATAATACCCAGGGCTCCATGCAATCTGTGCCCTCCTTAATACCCATCACAGAGCTAACCCATCCCCCACCCCCTTCCCTCTAAAAGCCTCAGTTTAATTCCTGGAAGACAAAGAGAATATATCAACCACTACGAAGAACACATGATCTAATTCAGTGACAAACCTGCTGACAAGCAATCATGATACTACGTAATAATTGCTAATATAGTGTTTATTTCTCCAGGTCCTGGGAGGTGAAGGCTAGAGGACAGTCAGGGCGAAAGATAAAGCAATGCAGTTGAGTAATATACTGTCTGTTACCTAAACCACAGTTTGGAAAATGGTGGCCCCAGTTTTCTTTGACCTTCCATTTTCTTTTAATTAAATTAGTTGCCAACATTTAAAAATTAGACTTGTAAAATTCCAGACTTTTGGATTCTCCTGAAAAACTGGAATATCTGGGAGAATAGTTCACCATGACAAAACCCACCCCGAGTGCGTGCTTAAACAGGGCAAGTGCCCCCTCTGTTAGCTACAGGAGCCAGCAAGCATTCTTTACTCATTCATTTGACTTGTTAGTCCCTGTTAATATATCATTTGCAACCTGCTTTTTCAAGGGTGAAAGGTTTCTCAGAGGTTCATAATTTTCCAGGGTATGTGTTATTCTCCCTGATTCTTAAAAAATCAAAGTAGCTCTAGCCTGATCATCCACAATCAGAGACAGACTTCACATTGAGCTGATGAAGGTTAAGCTTTTGGACTCATATCTCATTTGCCCCCTAAGGCTCTGGGAGAGGTTCTAGCAATATGTTCACATGATCATATGTTTTGGAAAATTTTGCCAAAGTCAGGTATGTGAACTGCGGTTGGTTAATGCTCTCAATTTGGAGTTCCTTTCCTGTACATTCCCTCTTGTCGGGGGTGTTGGAGTGGCTGTGGGCATTCAAAATAAATATTCTCTTCTAAATAAATACAAATTTTTGCACTCATTTAAGCTTTCTTTTTTTCTTAAAGAGGGCCCCTACATTGTAAAAGCTTCAGTATCTCTCTGCATAGGTGCTTCTTTCTTACCTCCAAAAACAGTGGTGTGCCCAGGTCAGCTTGTATGCTTGCCAGAGCTCATGTTACATTATCATGAATTTTGTGAGCAGGTCGTAAACACAACCAATAAGAGTAAAGTATATAAATTTACAATTGTATCATAAAAAATAATAAAAGCTCATCAGTTCCTAATTATTTTACTATATTTTGCTATTATCTATGCTCTTTAAAAATTTTTTTATTGTGTTATGTTAGTCACCATACAGTACATCATTAGTTTTTGATGTAGTGTTCCATGATTCATTGTTTGTGTATAACACCCAGTGCTCCATGCAATACATGCCCTCCTTAATACCGATCACTGGGCTCACCCATCCCCCCACCCCTGTTATCTATGCTATTGTTATTTAAGTCTATTTTATTCATGTGCCAGAGATATTATATAATGGGGTGACTGTAGATCTCTTCCTAGCTCTGTGTTCAGTGATGTAATGTTGATAACTTGAAATTAGTCATAGTAAGAATATTTGCACTATCGAAATAGGCAAACTGCAAATCAAGGTTTTTTGGTTTTGGTTTTTTGTCTTTTTCCTGGAGAGTCAATTTTTACATGTTTACCAGCATACCACTTTCTGGTGGTTGGCTACATATTGGTATGAAGCCTGCGGTGTTGCTGGCACCATGTTCCCTGGGGCAAGCAGCCTGAGTTCCAAGGACACAGATCAAGCTATTGAAATGGCTCGTGGATGCCCCCTCTGCATGTGGATGGTTTTTTTTCTCTTTTTTTCTTTTTTAAGATTTTATTTATTTGACAGAGAGAGAATAGGCAGAGAGGCAGGCAGAGAGAGGAGGAAGCAGGCCTCCCGCTGAGCAGAGAGCCCGATGCGGGGCTTGATCCCAGGACCCTGGGATCATGACCTGAGCCGAAGGCAGAGGCTTTAACCCACTGAGCGACTCAGGCGCCCCTGTGGGTGGTTTTCTTCCCTTGTCATAAAGGCAGAATCCAAGGATCTGCTTCTCCTGAAGAAAACTTCTGTTTTCTAAGTGGAGAAAATGTACCTAAGTTACTCTAAGAGGGAGGTAGTATTATACGGGGCAATACTTTGGAAAATAGAGTAATCCCCCCCCCAAAAAAAATTTCTGAACATGATTAGGAACTTCTACAGTAGAAAACAAATAAATAAGATTGGCAACAAGGTGGTGGATGACAGTTGACTTTATTGAGTTTTGAATGTAGCAGGCATTGTGTTAAGCATGTTACACATACTTGATGTCATTTGATCCTTAGAATAAAAAACCCTCTGATGTTGATATTATTTTGTTCATTTTACAAAAGAAACCCAAGGCTTAGAGACAGTAAGCAAGTGGCCAAGACACTAGCCAGTAAAATGTTAAAGTGAGGATAGGATTTTATAACCTTGATTAGTCTGGCTTTGTACCCCAACCAACTCTTAAATATGATGCTGTGGTGCCTGTGCAGAAAGTCTAGCAGAGATGGCACAAGAGCCTTTTGCAAACAAAAAGAATAATTGGTGACTCCTAGAAAATAAGCTCTAATACCTTTAATTCCCACATATTCAAACTCTTGTAGAAATAGTAAAAGTGTTATTACTTACCGATTTGGATGCCTTTTATTTCTTTTTCTTGTTGGATTCCTGTTAGGTAGGACTTCCAATATTGTATTGAATAGAAGTGGTGAGAGTAGACATCCTTGCCTCATTCCTGATCATAGTGGAAAAACTCTGTTTTTCACCATTGAGTATGATGTTTGCTGTGGATTTTCATCTATGGATTCCATTATGTTGAGGTATATCCCTCTAGATCTACTTTTTTGAGGGTTTTTATCATGAATGGATGTTGTATATCATCAAATGCTATTTCTGAAATGATTGTAGTTTTTTCCTTTCTCTTGTTGATATGATGTATCACATCGATTGGCTTGCAAATATTGAACTGCCCTTGTATCCAAAGAATAAATCGAACTTGATCATGGTGAATGATTTTTTGACATAATGTTGGATTCGACTTGCAAATATATTTTTGAGTATTTTTGCATCTATGTTCATCAGACGTATTAGCTGGTAGTTCTCTTTTTTGCGATGTCTATATCTGGTTTTAGTAAATTTTCCTTTTCTATTTTTTGGAACAGTTTTAGAAGAGTAGGTATTAAGTCTTCTTTAAGTGTGTGCTGGAATTCACCTGTGAAGCCATTTTGTTCTAGACTTTTCTTCGTTGGAAGGTTTTAGATTACTGACTAAATTTCATTCCTGGTAATCAGTCTGTTCAAATTTTCTGTTTCTTTCTGCTTCAATTTTTATAGCTTGTATGTTTCTAAGAATTTATCCATTTCTTTTAGGTTGTCCAGTTTGTTGGCATATAATTTTTAATACTATTATAACCCTTTATTTTTCTGTGGTTACTGGTTATTATTTCTCTTGCATTTCTGATTTTGAGTCCCCCTCCCCCTTTTCTCTTTCAATGATTCTAGCTAAAGGTTTAACAATTTTGGTGATTTTTTTTTTCAAAGAACCATCTCCTGGTTTCATCAATCTATTGTTCTATTGTTTTTTAGTTTCTATTTCACTTCTGCTCTAATCCTTATTATTTTCTACTTATTTATAGGTTTTAGGTTTTGTTTGTTCTTCTTTTTCTAGGTCCTTTAAATGTAAGATTAGGTTGTTTATGTTTGATTTTTATTATCAGTTGAGATAGGCCTGTATTACTATAAACATCCCGTGTAGAAAACTTTTGCTGTATCCTAAGGATTTGGGACTGTTGTGTTTTCATTTTCATTTGCCTCCATTTATTTTTTATTTCCTCTTTGATTTCTTGGGTGACTCATTAATTGTTTAGTGGCATGTTATTTAACCTCCATGTATTTGTGTTTTCTCCAGATATTTCTTGTGGTTGACTGCTAGTTTCATAGTGCTGTGGTCAGAAAAGATGCATGGTATGATTTCATTCTTTTCGAATTTGTTGAGACTTCATTTGTATCCTAACATATTATCTGTTCTGGAGACTGTTCTCTGTGCACTCAAAAAGAATATGTATTCTGCTGTGTTAGGATGGAATGTTCTGAATATATCTGTTAGATCCATCTGGTCCAATGTATTGTTCAAAGCCACTATTTGGTTTTTGATTTTCTGTTGGCGTGATCTAGTCATTGATGTAAGTGGGGCATTAAAGTCCTCTACTATTATTGTATTACTGTCAATTACTTCCTTTATGCTTGTTATTAGCTGCTTTATGCATTTGGGTGTTCCCACGTTGGGTGTATGAATATTTACAGTTCTTGTATCTTCATGTTGGATTGCCCCCTTTATTATTATATAGTGTTCGTCTTTGTCTCTTGCTACAGTCTTCTTCTAAAGTCTATTTTTTCCAATATAAGTACTGCTACCCCAGCTTTCTTTTTTTTTCCATTTTCATGGTAAGTGCTTTTCCATCCCTCATGTTTAATTTGTATGTGTCTTTAGGTCTAAAATGAGTGTCTGGAAGACAGCATATAGATGGGTCTTGCTTTTCTGTACATTCTATCTTCTTTTGTCTTTTGATTGTTTAGTCCATTTACAGTCACACTAATTTTTGATAGGTTAAGTACTCACTGCCATTTTGTTTTGTACTTTTTGGCTGTTTTTGAAGTCATCCCTTCCTTCTCTTGTTCTCTTTTCTGATGATTTGTTGGCTTTCTTTAGTGATGTATTTGGGTTCCTTCCTCTTTATTTTTTACTTATCTATTACCAGTTTTGATTTGTGGTTACTATTAAATTTATATATAACATCTTAGGCACATGGCAGTCTGGTTTTTTTTTTAAGTTTTTATTTATTTATTTGACAGAGAGAGAGAGAGAGATCACAAGTACACAGAGGCAGGCAGAGAGAGAGGGGAAAGCAGGCTCCCTGCTGATCAGAGAGCCTGATGTGGGGCTCGATCCCAGGACTCTGAGATCATGACCTGAGCTGAAGGCAGAGGCTTAACCCACTGAGCCACCCAGGCGCCCCATGGCGGTCTTTATTAAGTTGATGGTCCCTTACATTTAAGCCCACTCTTTACTTCTCTCCCTTACTACGTTTTAGGTATATGGTGTTATAATTTGCATCCTTTCATTTTGTGAATCCCTTGACTGATTTTTATAGATACACTTAATTTTACTGCTTTAGTGCTTCCTACTTTTCTTACTCCTGCTTATGGCCTTTCCATTCTACTCAAAGAGTTACCTTTAACATTTTTTTTTCTAGGGCTGGTCTAGTGGTGATAAATTCCTTTAACTTTTGTTAGCCTGGGAAACTGTCTTCCACTCAGTTCTAAATGAAAGCCTTTCTAGATAGAGTATTTTTGGTTGCAGATTTTTTTTTCTTTTAACACTTTGAATATATCATGGTATTCTCTTCTGGCATCCAAAGTTTCTGCTGAAAAATCAGCTCATAGCCTTATAGCATTTCCCTTGTATGGAACAATTTTCATTTTCTTGCTGCTTTTAAAGTTCTCACTTCTACTTTTTGCCATTTTAATTATTAGTGTCTTGGTGTGGACCTCCTGGGGTTGATTTTTTGGGGTGTTTTCTGTGCCTCCTGGATCTGGATTTTTGTTTCCTTCCCCAGATTAAGTAAGTCTTAAGCTATTTTCTCTTTATATGTATTTTCTGCACCCTTTTCTCTCTCTTCTCCTTGTAGGATCCCTAATAATGTAAACGTTATGACTCTTATAGGTTGCTGATGTGCCTCACTTGCTGAGTTCCCTTATTCTATTTTCATTTATTATTGTTTTTTTCCTCTCTCCTTTTTAGCTTGATTGCTTTCCATTGCTCTGTCCTGCAGGTCACTGATCTGTTCTGCTGCTGCTTCTAGTCTACCACTTATTCCATCTACCGTATTTTTAATCTCAGTTATTGAGTTCTTCATCTCTGGTTGGTTCTTCTTTATGTTTTCTGTGTCTTTGTTGAAGGTCTCATTGAGATCCTCTACTCTTTTTTTCAAGTCCGGTGAGTATGTTTATGACCATTACTTTGAATTCTTTGTCAGGCGTATTACTTATCTCCATTTTATTCACTTCTTTTGCTGTGATTATGTCGTATTCTTTCATCTTGTACATATTTTTCTCTCTCCTCACTTTGTCAAACTCTGTGTCTGCTTCTATGTGTTCAGAAATTCAGCCACATCTTCTGCTCTTGAAAGTAGTTGCCTTCTTAAGAAGAGGTCTTATAGTGCCCTGTTCATTAGAACCTGGCACTTCAGGGATCTATTGTGGCTGAGCTGCTTTTGCCGTTAGTCTTGTCATCTACAAGTTTTGTCATCTCTTTGCCTGTTGAGGGCCGGATTTGATCCCTGTGTTGTTAGTGGTCCAGTCTCGGGGCCCCCTGTGCTTGAATTGAGTCAAACCAGGCACTTGCCAGAGATTCAGCAGAACCAAACTGCAAGGTGCTTTCCCTGTGTTGCCTCCCAATAAGTTCTCATTGGTCAGAGAGGCCTGCAGTCAGACCATATGCTTGCCACCAGCCTACTGCTGGGGCTTCAGGTGGACTGATGTGTATGGTTATCTTTCCCTCTCCTTGGGGCAGGAGTCACTTTGCAGTGATGTTGGTCACTTTCCTGCTCTCAATATAAGATAGAAATTTAACTAGCACCAAGAGGGACAGATTATATAGCCAAAGTAAAACCACATATCCTCCAGATTGTAAATACCTAAATAAATAGGGAAAAATAAATAAAATAGGTAAGACTTTTAGAAAAGACACTGACAAAATAGATGAAAGATGGTGTCTCCCTGAAGACTTAGAGGAAGAGCAGAAATGAAAATTATTTATTACAGGAATTAAGAGTTTATAAAAATGTATTTGAGCACCTTTAAAATGTTTTCGAGCTCTGTTTTTATAGAATCCCATAATTTTTTTAGACATTCTCTTGTGTTTCAGCAAAGATATCTTGAACATGAAGATGAAAATACATGTATGGCATCATTCAAAGAAAGTTATGGCATCAAATATAAGGCAGAAATTTAGATATTGGTGAAATGCTCATTAACACGTGATATTGCTATTGTTATTGAGGAAAATCTGGGTAAGATGAGCAGTCTGATACAAAAGTAGACATAGAACCAATGTCTGGTAATAAAGTCTGGAGAAGAATACTCACAAAATATACTTGCATCAGTTTAAATGCTGAGATTATGTAAATTTTATAATTTAACTTAGAGTATGATAGTTATAAATCACTCCAGTTTGCCTGTTTTTTTGCAAGCTATGGTCTCTGCAAGAAATGTTATCATTTTTTAAAACATTTGATAAATACTCAGTAAAAAAATTGTGGTGTCCCAATTTTTTTAACCACTACCACATAAGGTGAAATAGGTCTAGTTATATCTCTACTGCTACTGGAAAAACAGTGGCAAGAAAAAGTAGAAAGAGTGGTTCTTATAAAAGTAGCTTAAAAGTGTCAAGTACTCATTGTATGTTGTGATGACAAATACTAAGATGCTGGCATCTTTCAAAATAGTATTGGTTAGTGTCATAAATATCATTTTATGTTAGTACACTCTCTGTAGTTTTCAAACTAGAAACAGGTTTATTCTGAGTACATGAGTAACACATGTTCACTGAAATAAAAAACAAATAAAATAGAGAAAAATAAGGAAGCCAAACTATTACTCAGATGATACTTTTGCTTATGTTTTGGTATCTGTAATTCCAGATATTTTCTAAGCATGTATTCCCAAACACTGGAAAACATGTTATAATTGGCCTTCTCCACAATAGATGATTAGATTATAATTTCCAATGGCTGCATAATATTTCATTGATTGGTTTATGCTATAATTTAATTCTATATTGATGATTCCATTTTTTCCATTTTCTGTATAATAGAAATAAATTGCCATGAATATGCTTATGCACACAGTCTTTAACAGTTATTTTACTGTACTTTAGGAGAAGTTACTACGTGAAATTGCCAGCTGAGGGGGTCTTAAAAGGATTTTTTATTCTGATAATAATTATTTTAGTATTTGAATATATGTATAATCATTTCTAGGGAAGTAAAAGGCAACAATTGAACAAAAATCCCAATGCCCAGATTAAAAAAGTTTAACACTGAGTTTGATTCCTGATCTCTAATATCTTTGTATCTACATAGATTAGATGGATAGATACACATAGGACGGTAGAAAAGAGGGGCAGAGAATATAGATATAGATAGATATAGATATGAATCAGAGAGCAGATGAGAATGAGTCAAAAGATGAAAAGAAATAAGCACAGACAACAACATGCGATGAGGGGCTTCAGAGGATTAGCAAATAAGCTTTGGACGTATGTCAGCAAGGAATAAAGGGCAGAAACGAAAAGTGGGTATGAAAATTAGGGAGTTAATTGAACAACTGAAGCTTCTTTACCTACCAATCTTCCACATTGCACGCATACACACACATACACACACACACACACATACACACACACACAATGAAGGACAAATTGGGAATAATTTAAGTTACCTAAATAACATATATAATTTATTTAGGGGATAGTGAGTTGAACACATTCTTGGGGACAAGGGTTAGTGTTTGATATAATGAAAAGTAGTTGCTGGGAAGGGGAGATAGACTCTGTTAAAAAAAAAAATTAACGGTAAATTTAAAGATCTAATCGGCTTTATTAAATACGTTGGGCAGTATCTCATATAGCAAGTTAGAGGGGAGCTCTGAGAAGTTGTAAAAAATGAAAGTTTTTATTATTTTTTTAAGGGGTGTGGGGCAAGAAACTTGTTTGTAAAGGCAAAGGATTGTTCCAGGTAAAATTGCTTTACTTTATTGGGGAGAGAAGGGAATCTTATGCAGATTAGATCTTCCTTTGAGGGATAGAGAGGGATGTTTTGGCTGACTCATTGGTGCTGATTGGAAAAGTGCTGACTGGCTAGTTAAAACTACATTTTTGGGGAAGATTGAAACTGTAATTATCCCTGGTTTGGGACACAATTTTGGGCCTGTGGTTTCTTTGAATAGAATTAAAATGTTGGAAGTCTTTTCTAATGAAATAGACCAAAATGTTTGAGGCTTTCTTTGTACATGTTGTTGACCTTAAGTCAAGTCCTTTTCAGTTCTAGCACATGGAAGTTCCCAAGACTGATGTTGGTGTCTCTTTCTAATATCTTAAAGTAAAGGCAGACAGTTGATAGGTCCTATCCAGATGCATACAGAGTTCCAAGTCAGAATTTCTACTAAAGATTCATAACATACACAGTAATATTAGGTTATAAATGTTTCTATTATAAAATGTCATTTTCATATTTTGTTTTGCTTTAGATACCGTTACTGTAAAAATTAAGTTGCAAATTATTTTTAATTCTAATTTTTCTAGTCCACTATTCCAAAATCTTTTATTAATGGTATTTCTTTATATTCCTCACTCATGGTGAACTGAAATTATTTGCATTTTCTTCTTCTGTCTTTGAGACAAGATATTAACATACTTCACTTTCCCTACTCATTTGCATCCTCTTGGTCTTTATTTAAAACATGTTTAGTGCTAGATTTTATATATATATATGCATTTTATATATTTTTAAATATTACTAAAATATATATATTAATATATATATTTTAATAATATATTTTTATATATAATATAAAATATAAATATAAATATAATATAAATAAATATAAATATAAATATAATAATATATTTTTATAATATATATTTATTAAAATATATATTATATATATATATGCAATTAAAAATACACTTTTACATTAAAGTTGTTTTCAGGAGCACTTGGGTGGCTCAGTCTGTTGAGCGTCTGACTCTTGATTTTGACTTAGGTTAGGATCTCCGGGTTGTGGAATGAAACCCTGTATTGGGCTCTGTGCTCAGTGCAAAGTCTGCTTGAGATTCTCTCTCACCTCCTCCTTCTGCCACTCCACCTGCTTTCTCCTCTCTAAAATTAAAAATAATAATAAAATCTTTTTTAAAAAAATATTTTCATATAAGAGATATTTGACTTTTTCTTTTAAAGATTTTATTTGACAAAGAGAGAGAGACCACTAGTAGGCAGAGTGGCAGGAAGGGGGAGAGGGAGAAGCAGGCTCCCTGCTGAACAGGGAGCCTAATGCAGGACTCGATCCCAGGACCATGGGATCATGACCTGAGCCAAAGGCAACTGCTTAACTGACTAAGCCACCCAGGCACCCCGAGATATTTGACTTTTATGTTCTAATCTATAACCCCATTTTAAAGAGGTATTTCTACATTTCTACATTAGTGGGCTTTAATGTTCATTTTCAAATGCTTTATTCTCTCTTTTCGAAATTTTATTTTTTATTAATTTTCGTGTTAGAAAAATATCAGTATTTTCTTTAGAAATGGTACAAAATATTCCTTGTCGTCTGCCCTCAAATACCTGCAAATGTCGTTCTGATGCCTTATCCATTGGTCAGCACTTACTTGGCTATAAAATTTGAAGTTATAATTTTTTCTATAAAATTTCCTAGTAATTGCTTCTTTGCCTTTTAACTTTTGCTATAGCAGGTATGTATGAGGGTAGCCTGATATTTCTCATTATATGTGACCATTTTTAAATATATTTGTGAGGTATTTAAGAAGACCTCATTATGTATAATACTCAAAATATAAATAAGCCGTCTAAAATTACATTGGTAGCAAGTATACAGTAGTACAGCACATATTGGCTTCATCCAGTAATAATCATATTAAAATAAACTTCAAGTCTGTTTCTTTGTTTCTCTTATAGCATGTGTATAGCAGGGCTACTTTAGAATGGTTCATGAGATGGTTGTAACTTCTTGCTGAAGAGCAAAATGTTTTCATTTGCGTCAGACTCTAGATTTCCTCTATATCTGATTAAATGTTCAGGAAGGAAATCACTCTACAATGTACTTTATCAGTCTAAAGGTTTTTAATGGACAGTTTAGTGAAGTCCGCACAGTCTCTTTTATATCAGAACATCTAAAAAGGTTAATTAAAAATTGCTACTTTAATTACTACTCCCAATTCCTTTAAAATTATGGGCTTGGCTTTGTTGTAAAAGGAGATACTGCATGTGAAAGTGCTTTGTAAACAGAGGTAGTGGGTGTGAGGTCATGGGACATAGATGGACTTTTGATACCAAATGGTTTGGATCGATAACCAAGGACTGGGCAACAGATACATACATGCTGATACCTTTGTTGTTTCTTTTAAAAATAGAGACAATGAAAGTACTTACTTGATATAGTTTTTATGATAATTAGATGAGAATGTATATGAAGCAACTTTCACAGCGTCTGGCATAAAGTAGATTTTTGATAAAAGTTCCATCTCATAAAGGAACAAACATCCTACTAGCTACTGTTATGTTAAAAATATTAATAAATAAATGGAGAAGAACAGCATTTCCTATAGAAACTCATACCCATCCAGGCATTTTTCCTACAAAAGCCACTGTTACTAGTGGAGGAAAGTAGCTTGTCCAACCCAGGAAGACATTTACCAAAATACCTGCTCTTGAGTGAAATGGTAGAAAAGGCCAGTTGTGTCAGCCAAGAGGACTGTCAACCAGACACTTCCATTTAAATGGTGATTATGTTCTGACTCTAGACATTTGTTGGTGCCCATTCTAACTCCTTAATGGCCAGACTGGGCTCTGTTAAGCTCTAAAGACTGAAAGGAAATGGCTCTGTGATTCTTGAGTGTGAGAGAGCAGCCAGGTAGGATGGGGAGTACCTTTAACCTGTGGAATGTGGGAGTGTAGGAATTGATTGCTTGACAGTAATAGTTTTGGTGGACTTGTAAAAGCAAAGACAGATGGACAGATGAATCAAGGTCTTTCTCCTCATTCCTTTCTAATAGCTTAGATTAGGAAGAGGAAAACTTGTCAATGGTTACATGACCCTATATGAGTAAATACTCTCAGCCCAATCTGCAGATTGCTTATTGGTGGTCTCATGTCTTTCTCAAGTAGACTTTCTCAAGGGTTTATGAAATTTAGATATGAAAAATAGAATTATTGGTATTAAATGTATTTAAGATTTTATTTATTTGTGAGAGAGGGGAGAGAGCAAGCAACCAAGCATGAGTGGGGAGAGGGGCAGAGGGAGATGAAAAAGCAGACTCCCCACTGAGCAGGGACCCTGACTCAGAGCTAGACCCCAGGACCCAAGGATCATGACCTGAGCGAAAAGCAAATGCTTAACCAACTGAGCCATCCAGGAGCTCTGGTACTAAATGTTTTTAAAACCTCATTTTACTGCAGTTCTTGAGTATGCAGCATGATTGCTGAGATGTCATGTCCAAGTATAAATTAAATTGTGAAAAAACAAATTTTAAAACTAAATTGCATAAATCCCATGAATATTATTTAGCAAAACATAGTAACTCTGGGATATGTATATTTTACCAAGTGATTTATATGTCCTTTGTAATTAAAGATTCTGAAATCTTAAAATTTTTACTGTTTCTTTGTACAAAAAAGTAAAAAAAAAAAACACCTCTGTTATTTTGGAGTTGACTTGTTTCTGTGAGTATATTAAGGAAAATTTGGGTATATTCCCTAAACTCTTAGGGCCTATGTTCAGCAACATTTGCAGCAGCTAAGAATAGTCCACATTTCCTTAAATCTGAAAGACTACAAATAATTAAATCTGAGAAACAAAATAATCATGAAGGAGTCATCAGTTAACATGGCCACTAGAGTCTTTCATTATAGGAATAAGCCCAACTTTTGGCAGTGATTTAGGCTCTTAAGCTTGACATTTTCCTAATTTATCATATTGTTTGCTATCACATTAATTTGATGGGGTTCTAACATCTTGTCCAGGTTTTTAGAGTATTTATGATGATCCATTTTTTATTAGTCGAAAAATTCCACTAATTATTTTGCAGAATCTGTCTATTCATGCCTGTTTTGTCTTGGCATCAAGGAAGATGATCAGCAGAGTTTGCTCAGCTGTTCAATTACTGATCCCATGTTTCTGAATCTCACTATTTAATCCAATTGTCAAAATTCAGCTTTAACTACAAATCACTGCTGTTAGGACTCCCTTTAAAAGCTCCTCCTTGTGGATACTATTACTCATTCTTCATGTCCTTGACGGTGCCTCTTAGCACTGGCTAAGGCTTGGTCAGGAAAACAGCAGCTATTCTAGGTATTTCCAACAAGAATTGGTTTAACGTTAGGAATTAACAGCTCACACAACCACTGAAGCCTTGGGGAACAAAAGTCAGGAGGGTGGATTTCAGGAAATCTACCATCTGCTGATGCTCATGTTCCTAGATGCAGCTGCCAGAGAAAAATAATGCTCTCTTTGCCTTGTGCCATCCAAATCGCTTGCAGGTGCCTTTCATTGGCTTGATCTAGCTGAAACTCTGCTGGTAATGGAGACTGAGAAATGTAGTTCCCCTTTTATGCCCCTGTCATAAAGGGGAGAGTTATAGATGGGTGGGAATGATTCCTAAAACCAACAAACAATATCTGGTTTACAAGTGTATCAATAATATTTTTGCCTAGTCGTTTAAAATATATCTGAAAAGTGAATCCCATGTTTATCAAATCGGACAGCATCAGAAATGCTGATTTTTATATCTCTTTCATTAATCTTTCAGTCCTATAATGCATTAAGCAAATTTATATTATATATCCACTAAACCCCAAATCTCCCATCTTAGTGGGTCTAATTTTGTACTTTGATGATTTTCTCAGTTCTCTCTCATAGTTTGCCTATCTTACTCATGTACTTAGTGATTTCCTTCTTATTCTGACCTCATGTTTCTTGGAACTTTAGTGACTATAATTATAGTGTTTTGTTCCAGTGAGTGTTTATGTGTGCTTCTGCCAAGAACCCAGGGACACTCATCCCAGGATCACGTAATCTAATTTTTCATCTTAGATTTTTTTGGCCATTAAGATAGTGTGAATTTAGACTCCAGATCTACCTGAGTAGAGAAAACAAGTGCAAACAGACATGATCCCTACCAGTTTTTACTAGGTTACCCATTGAAGATGTATCCCTGAAGGAACTGTACTTCTATGTAGGATCTTTGATCTGAATCCCCATCTTTTTTGGATCCCAGGCTTTACTTCCTGTTACTATGCATGTGGTCATTATAACTCAGACTTTTAAAGTATTGTCTAAGGGAGCTTGCTATGTTGGACTTGTAGTCTATGTTTTGTGTAATTTTTTTTCTTTTAGGCTTTCATTTTTTTTTTGAGATTTTAGGTTTATTTGAGAGAGAGAGAGAGAGCATGCACATGCATGAGCCACGTGGGGCAGGGAAGGGAGGGAGTAGGGGCAGGGAGCAGAGGAAGAGAGAAGGGCAGACTCCTCCCTGAGCCGACCTGAGACCTGAGCCAAAGGAATGTGCTTAACTGACTGAGCCACCCAGGCATCCCTCTTCTATGCTTTTATTATTTAATTTTTAAGTTTAAATTCAATTTAATTAACATATAGTGTAGTATTAGTTTCAGAGGTAGAATTTAGTGATTCTTCAGTTGCTTATAATACCCAGTGCTCATTCCATCAAGTGGGCTCCATCACCGAGTTACCCTAGCCCCCATCCACTTTCCCTCCAGCAATCCTCAATTTGTTTTCTATAGTTAAGAGTCTCTTATTGTTTATCCCCCTCTGTTTCTATTTTATTTTATTTTTCCTTCCCTTCCCATATGTTCATCAGTTTTCTTAAATTCCACATATGAGCAAAATCATATATTTGTCCTTTTCTGACTGACTTACTTCACTTAGCATAATACCCTCTAGTTCCATCCACATTGGTGCAAATGGCAAGATTTCACTCTTTTATGCTTTTAATATAGAATTCTACTAAATTTTGTCCTTCCACCTTTTTTTTACAATATTTTCTTGTTATTTATCTCATTTTCATTTCATTAAGACTCAAGTTTCATGTATCTGAATAAATATCCTGTTGTCTGAAAGGCCTTTCTTCACTCCATATTATAAAATAAGATGCCCTTTCTTCATTTTCTCTTTATTTTACGTTTATTCATTTTATCATACTTACACAAACCATCCTTATCTTGTTAATATTTTTTTGTTTCTTTGCTTATAGTCTGCATTTTCCAGCTTACCATA
The DNA here is from genome assembly GCA_004024625.1 of Mellivora capensis. Lineage (NCBI taxonomy): Eukaryota > Metazoa > Chordata > Mammalia > Carnivora > Mustelidae > Mellivora > Mellivora capensis. The sequence goes on from PISX010006409.1 coordinate 25,304, forward strand.
TTAAGTTCTATTAGTGCAGGAACACTTTCTGACTTGTTCCCCCTTATACTCATAGTGCCCATCTGAATGGTGACTTCACATCCCTTATATGTGTTCAGATCCCCTAGAGTCCCTTCTACAATTTCTGTGTGCCTATCACCAAACTACCCTGTGCTTTACTTTTTTTTTTTTGAGAGAATGTGTGTGTGTGTGTGTGTGTGTGTGTGTGTGTGTGTAGGGTGGGGGTGGATGGAGAGAGAGAATCTTTTTTTTTTAAGATTTTATTTATTTATTTGAGAGAGAGAGAGAGAGAAAGAGAAGGTCAGAGGGAGAAGCAGACTCCCCATGGAGCTGGGAGCCTGATGTAGGACTCGATCCCAGGACTCCAGGATCATAACCTGAGCTGAAGACAGTCGCCCAACCAACTGAGTCACCCAGGCGGCCCCGGATGGAGAGAGAGAATCTTAAGCAGGCTGCACACCCAGCGCAGAGTCTGACTTAGGGCTCCATGGCACAACCCTGAGGTCATGACCTGAGCCAAAATCTAGAATTAGATGGCCAACCACCTGAGCCACCTAGGTGCTCCCTCTTGTGCTTTGCTTTTAACACATGCATTGTCTAAACCCTTTGGCTACTGGAACTGCTTTGCTTATGCACACAGAGAGCTGGAATAGCCTGGGAGTTTACATAGCCACTCTGGGGTAGACTTCAGCCAAAGACTCTGTGAGAATATTGGAAGTGCAACTTAAACTTCACGCTGAAGCTTGGAGTGTACTTGAATTCCTCCTTTTCCATCTCTTCCTTCTCCTACTCCCTCACTAGTCTTCTCTAAGAGTGCTTTCTTAAGAAATCACTTGCAGGGGCTCCTGGGTGGCTCAGTCTGTTAAGCGTCTACCTTTAGCTCAGGTCATGGTCCCCGGGTCCTGGGATCAGACATGACACTGGCTCCCTGATTAGTGGGGAACCTGCTTCCCCCTCTCTCTCTGTTTCCCCTTGCTTTGGTCTCTCCCTCTCTGTCAAGTAAATAAGCAAAATCTTGAAAAAAAATTATTTGCATAGGAATTCTCATTCCAGAGCCTGTTAGGTCTGCCAACCTAAAACTGCTCAATAAATATTTATTGGATGAATAGATAAATCCTATCTGCACTTAAAGCCTTGAAACCTTCCTGTCAGACTGTTGTGCTAGCTCATATTTTATCTCCTGTTTTAAAGATTATTTTTATTGGATTTTGTTAAAGTAAAAAATAATTCATTATATAGTATACTTAATTGCAATTTTTTTTGTTTGTTTCTCAAGTCTCAAACTCTAGTATAGAAAATTCTTAAGTCTTAGGCTGTGGGGTTTGTTAGCTTGTTAGCTAATGAAAACTGAATGATAAACATTTGGTCTGTGCCATTAATGCCATTTAATAGGGTTGACCAATTATCATCCATTGGTCTCTGCATTCACCTGGTTGCCATCCCAAATCCACCTTTGTGGTCTAAATCAGAAGGCATTTGTATATTTAAAGCTTCTACTTGAATTCCTCAATGCTAACAGTTATTTCACGTTGTTACTAAAACTAGAAAGGATCTAGGCTCCCTGAGTAGTGTTGGATGAGATATATGTAAGTAGGAGAGGGTACATTGATTTCTTGATAAATTCATGGAATCTGCGCTTTACCACTTACTATGTATGACCCACTTCTCTCCCTGAAGAGAAAACAGTTTTGATTCATTATCACAATTTAGTGTTCAGGTTATTGTAAATACTTTTTCCATTCCTTGGTTTCCCTCTATTCCAATCACCCATACTTAGTGCTTACAGAGTTATCTTCTTTAAATAAAATCCTATCACTTCCTCCTTTTAAAGCTCTTGTTAGATCTAAATTAATTTATAGGAAAAAATCCATATTTCTTGTCTTAGTTTGCAAGCCCCTTTTAAAATCATTTCCCCAGCCAATTCTTTAGCCCTATTTTCTCCCTCTCTAACGTGTATTCTAAGCTCCACTTGAATTAAACTTAGACCATTTCCTAGTTATGCTTTGTTCTTTTGACTCCATTGCTTTGTACATGCTGTTTCATCTGCCTAGAAAGTGATTCACTAGCTTTATGACTTAGAATAATCTTTATCATGGCCCAAGTTTTAGTTCAAATATGTCTTCAATAACATTATACCCAACCTGTATTTTCTTCGCACATCACATAATTAGTTCATCCCCTTCAACTAAGCCCCATAGCACACTCTGTCCACACTCTATCTAACCACTTGGGGATGCTGTGCTTTTCCCTCAAATGCTCCTTTAGGACCGAGTGACTTCCCCTTGTTGTAGAGAATGCTGCCACTGATAACCATCAGCTATCCTTGGAAGTACCCCTTACCTGCAAAGAGCTGCCTCCCCCAAGCTCTTGCCCCTTTCTCAGGGGTGGAGTGAATTAGATGACTTGTTAGCCCTGGGATTATGAAGATTCTTTTGTCCCAATTTAGGACCGCTCTGAAAGGCCATTTTATCTTCAGGCCTACCCACAAGATCAGCTGAGGACATTATTGAGACTGTATGGCAAACTGGCCATTCCATCTGTCAAATCTCATTTCCTTCCCTTCCTCTTTAGGTGTTGATCTAGAGAGCCCTTCCTAATAAAACTCCTGCATAATTAAGCTTCTAAGAGTCTTCATTCCATGGAAACTATCCTGAAATATCACTATTATGATATATGAAAAATGTTTTCCAGTTGCTTTTCTCCATTTAACTCTGAACTTATTTGAGGATGGTATGTGATGCCCATTTTTATTTCCTAGACATTTAGCATAGACCCTGACAAACAGTAGATGATCATAAATATTTCCTAAATAAATGGATGAAGGGATATTTTTAAAATTTTGACTAGTTGGATAAGAAAATAAATTTTGTCTCTTTTTCTCCTTATCATTTCTTTGAGTTTATATGCTATCATTAACTTTTTTATGCTGAATATTAGTTTTACAGCAGTGTCTATAATATATCACAGTGACTGTGCTTTCCCCTTAAATATAACTAACTAGATAAGATTGAATTTATTTATCCAAGATTAAAATAAATGGTCCACATAGGAATAGAATTTCAAAATCCATATGAACAAATAAGCCAATTTTTTCCTTCAAGAATAAAATCTGCAAGTGATCAAGTGATTTTCTAAAGTTAGGCTTATTATTTGTTTCTGAAGTTAGGCTTATATTTATATAAAAGACATTTGCATAAACTAATGATACAGATGATTTTAATTATTTAGAAAGGCTTATTCTTTTTGTAAGTTACAAATTTACGTTAGAACTTTTTGAAGGCTACACTGACAGTTTTTATTCTACACTTGAAAGGGCCTCTACCTTTATGCACACTCAAAATATGTATGAGAGTATATAAATTTTTCCCAATTGAGAGAGATATATTTTAGAGAGGGAATGTTATAAAAAGGGTATCAAGTTAGGACCCAGATGGCATAAATTTGGCCATTTCTTTTTGTTCTTGTTTTCTTTTCTTTTTTTTTTTTAAAGATTTTATTTATTTATTTCACAGAGATCACAAGTAGGCAGAGAGGCAGGCAGAGAGAGAGGAGGAAGCAGGCTCCCTGCTGAGCAGCGAGCCTGATGCGGGGCTCAATCCCAGGACCCTGGGATCATGACCTGCTCAATCCCAGGACCCTGGGATCATGACCTGAGCTGAAGGCAGAGGCTTTAACCCACTGAGCCACCCAGGTGCCCCCTTGTTTTCTTTTCTGAAAAATAAATGTGCTCACACAGATTTACTCACTCTGTGCCAGGGTTTCTCACTTCAGCACTATTGAAATTTGGGACTGGATAATTTTTTTGGTGGGAAAGGGTATTGTCCTCTGTATTGTCTGACGTTCAGCACTATTCCTGGGTTGTGACATCAAAAATGTCTTCAGACATTGCTAAGTATCTGCTGGGGGATAAATCAACCCCAGCTGAGGGCCACTTCTCCTTGATTAAAGTGATCTGTCTTTCAACCTTAAGTCAACTGGAGTTATTCTTTCTAAAGTCATCAGTAAAATTTCATTTGCTATGTTAACACACTTTCTTAGGCTTTTTTTAAAAAAAATCTTAATACTTCTGATTGATCTCAATATCTCTAAAAAGTTTCTGTTGTGATAATTACTTAAGGGGGACTATGATTCTGAAAAATAAATTTGGTTTAGCTTATAAATTGGGAACTTTCTTATAGATTAATGCTATGTTTTATTCCCCTGGGAGAAGTAGCAAGCATCATGTTATATTCAGGTTTTAAAATGTGAGTATTTGGTATATACGAAATGTACCCTTGATCAGACATAACTTTGTACACATCAGAACAGTGTGTCAATAGATGTTTTATCTTTTTCTTTATAAGTAAGCCATATACTGTCTTCCTAAACAAGAGAACATAGATGATTTAAAAAAATAGAAACTTGGAGCACCTGGGTGGCTCAGTGGGTTGAGCCTCTGCCTTTGGCTCAGGTTGTGGTCTTGGGGTCCTGGGATTGAGCCCCATGTCGGGCTCTCTGCTCAGCGGGAAGCCTGCTTCCTCCTCTCTCTCTGCCTGCCTCTCTGCCTACCTGTGATCTCTCTCTCTCTCTCTCTCTCTCTCTCTCTGTTAAATAACTAAATAACTAAATAAAATCTTTTTAAAAAATAAAAACTTGTCTTAGTTTCCTATTGCTGCTATAACAAAATACTACAAGTTAGGTAACATATTCTTAAGTGTCAGGAATTAGGACATGGACATCTTTGGGGAACCATTATTCAGCTTACCACAATGCCCCATTTCCTTGTTTCAAATAATATAAAAATCTGTGACTGACTACATTCATCCCACTTTGTGGCCAAAAGAGGGAGAACAGGAGAGGGACCACTGGGACCACTTATGTGATTTTTTTTTGTTGTCATCATTTCAGTCATGCATAAACTATCTTTATACTCTCTTCACTCTTAGATTTTGGTAACTACCTTGGTAGCTGGTTTATGCCATGAAATTGGCTATGTTTGTATGTATACATCTCCACGCATGGATTATTTATAAATATGTGTGTGAGAGAGTGTGTATGTGTATTCCCATGTATTCTAGTTGCTCCTTTGATTCATTGGTCCTTAATATTCATCCAGTGTCAAACTTATCTAAACTTACCTGTTTATGTTGCACACAGCACTTTTCAGTTAGCCTAAAAGCTCTTTTTAACACTTTGTTTTGTAAAGTCATTTAATCTCTACGTTTTTAAAATTATGATTTCTCAAACTTCTGTTCAAGTCTACAGTCTTCTTATCACTTTTGCGTGAACTATTAAAGTCATCTACAAGACCCTTTACCTAACATCTCATCTTTCCTGTTCTTCTGCATACTGTCTTACTGGATGAACATATATAACATTCTAGTTGATCCATCACTACTATTAATCCCTTGTCCAAATTCCAAAACCTTGAATTTGAAACTCTCCAAAATTCAGTTACAACTTTCTTTTCCAATTACTGCCTTACGTCAATATAAGTCCTTGCTTCAAGGGATGTGCTGCACCCAATGAATTCTTATGCTACTGAGGTAATTTAAAGAGTCAGAATGTTAAATCAGTCTCCCTAGAACTATGGATTTTACCTTGTATCAAACTTTTCTAATAACTCTAAGGGCACAGGCAACAGCTACATACAGGTAAAGTATGGAGAAGTCTGACACACTCAGTGCAACTCCCAGGTTCTTGCTTTCTATATAACTGTGTGCCCTGAATCAGATTTTACAAATAATTTGCCTAAGTAATACATGGGGGTTGTCAGTTACACAAAGGGAGTTCTTTTAGTCATAAACTCCTCCACTATGTGCTATGATAATTACATAGCTAACAGTGACATTTTACAGTATGCTATGCCTCATAAAGAAAAGAAATCTAGATTTTTTTTTCTATAAGCCACTTAGACCAGGTATAACCTGGGAAATTCATTCCAAAGAAAATAACTCCCCATTATTTTTTCATTAGTAAATACCACCATAAAGTCAAGTGTTACAAGGAGACTTTTACACGGACTCTGTATTTTTTTTCTCCCAATAATGGTCCTAGACCAGCTACTCATCATGTCCTTTGCATCTACCACCCCTAAAACTTATTCCCTCTGTCTACAAAATCCTTCTGCCAATTCTCCTACCTGTAAAACCCCAACTTCAGTCCCATGTGCTCTATGATGGCCCCAATTTATTCTAGTTCCTGGTACTTTCTTAGAACTTTGTATTACTACCGTACTTGTTAGCTTCACTCTGTCATCTGGCATTTATATTGGAAACATTATAAAATTAGTTAATTTAATCAGCAGAAACCCCCGTAAGAATATTTTCATTCTTACCATGAAAAATTATTCAGACATTGGAAGTCCAAGCAACTTGTTTAAGATCACAAAAGTTGAGGAGCTGATATTCAAACCTCATTCTGAGTTACACTTAGCATTAAATTTCTTTTAGGCCAAAAATACAAAATGGGTGGAATTGTTTCTAAAGCCTACCCCTGTACCCTGCCATCAATCCTGCTAATTATTTTAAAGGTATTCACTGATAGATCCTCAGAACATGGCTCCAGCCAGGGATGTTAACATTTAAAATTTGAGTGATTAAAAAAATCCTTTTGTTTTTGACTCTTTTACATGCTACATAGCTGGACAATAGAAATGCACAGTGTATTACTCAGACTCTGTCTTCCTTCTTCATACTTCTTCTCCCTCGCCTCTCTCCTGTCACCAAATGGTGAACAAAAAGAATTCAATACTTTGGTTTTCTAAAACCTTGCCTAAGATGCGTTTTTACTTTAATTAAGTTATTAAACAACAACACCATGCTGAATGTGATTGGAATTCTCCATTCTTTCCCATCTTTTTCTGTGTACCACCCAATACTGCAAAGGATAAGAACAACAAACCACATTTCTCAGAGTCTCTTGCAGCTAGGATTCTAAATATGAATTAGCTCATCTTCGACTAGATTAACTCATAAGAGATTTAGAATACAGATTTCAGGCAGAGGCCAAATTCCAGATGCTGTTTCTGGTGGCCTGCAAAGGTTATGAAGCCAGGGTAGTGTCTAGAAAAAATTGTGGCAGTTAAAATTAGGGTTTCAGATTGAATTAACCAACTTTCTAGGTATCCAGCAGCAGTTATCCAGGGCAGGCTCCTAATCCTTGGATCACATCTATGGTAGCATGTTTTTAAACCTAAGAGTTTCAGTGATGGCTCCTGATTCCTGTTCCTACAGGGCTTCCAGTGATTTCATAACCTAAGTTTCTGATTTAAATCTTTCCTTTCTTAAAATAACTCAAATGATTTGTGTTTCCTGCTAGGAATCTTGACTTATACAAACACAAATTATAAATACTTTGTGGCAGAAGTTTTTTTCCCCCTATCATCCCTGAAGTTTAGATGGTAAATCTTGTATCACTGAATTATTTATACTGAATAACTGCAACCACCTAGTTATAAATTATTAGTATTGCCAAAGACGGTATTAAATAGTCTTTCTTTAAATCATGAGCTAAAAAGTGTTGTTGCCATCTAGCTTTGAGTGCTGAAGCTTGTTCTAAGAAGAGAGTCCTGTGATGTTTTTATCTTCATTCCCTCTTTTAGCATCATTTTTTGCTGGCATCAGACTGATGTGAGTGGGGAAGCAGGCTTCAGAGTAAAAAAATCAGAGGTCAGGTGACAGGTTTCAAGTCTGTAGCTCAGCTTCTAACCATTTTGTGCCCTCAATTCCTCATTCTGAGGCTGTTTTTGTTTCTGAATAATAAGGACACCAATAATCTCTACCATGAAGCACAGAATCCTATGTGAACCTAAGGCTCTGGTCACTGGTTAACCTGGCATATGAGTTCTGAACACTTCTGAGATTTGCAGTTATTGATATTCAGTCAGTTTCATGTGGCTACAGATATTTGGGCAATATATTGTTTCCATCTGAACTTCTGAGATACTGGATTTGAGTTCCACTCCTCCATGATTTGAATGTAAGACAGATCAAAGTTTGTTTCACAGCATCTACTAATGAAAGACAAAAGCCACATCTGAATAGGGCTTGCCTGTCATTTGAAAGTCATTTGGGGTCCCACCTATCAGTATTAATCTGAAGCACCATTTTGTTTTGAAAAAGGAAGCATCTGGTAAGCAGATTTATTGACAGCTGTCAATAAACCTGGCTGGGACAGCAGGTATATTGACTAAACCATGGTTTCTGCCAAGATTGTCTGGATAGGTATGTTTTAACTTGTCCTAGAATAAAAAGCATCAATATGGAGTTAGACTGAAGAAACGTGCCTAACTAGAATTGTCAGTATAGAGTCAGCTTTTGAATGGGCTAGGTAATTTATTGGTTAAGAACATGGACTCTGGAATCAGGCTGCCTGAGTTGGAACTCAAGTACCACAATGTCTTAACTGTGTTATCTTGGACCAGTTACTTAACCTTTCTGTGATTAAGTTTGTTCATTGGTAAAATGCAGATAAAAATGGTACTTATCTGTCATACGGTGGTTTTAAAGATTTATTGAATGAGTGTGAAAAACCTAGAACATGCTTTGGCACACAGTGAATGTGAAGTATTTTGTTAAGACTTCACTGCTGTTGGGCGCCTGGGTGACTCAGTTGGTTGGGCGACTGCCTTTGGCTCAGGTCATGATCCCAGAGTCCTGTGATCAAGTCCAGCATCGGGGAGCCCTGAGGGGAGTCTGCTTCTTCCTCTGACCTTTTCCCATCTCATGCTCTCTCTTTCTCCCTCTCAAATAAATAAATAAAAATTAAAAAAAAAAAGACTTCACTGTTGTTACCGCTCTTTTGTTAAGAAACACTTGCGTTCTGTTTTTCTGTGCCACAGCCTCTCTGGTGGCTAAGAGTGAGCCCTCTAATAATCTACTTTTCTTCAAACTTTTCATAAGCTTGCTGAAGTGTTTTCAGCTGTAATTCTTCTCTGGTTAATGAATTCTGTGCATCTGTTTCCCACAGATACATACTTCTTTCCTCTTGGCCATTTGTTCGATCAGTTGTGTTAATTCTTCATAAAATATCCACTAACTTAAAAGTAACACGTCTTTCTAAGTATTTCAAATTTCACTACTCAATGGAACATTTAGATAATTTTATAAAAATATGCTTTACCTAAAAAAGAATCCTATGTGTCAGTCTCCTTTTCATTGTAGGTTCCAGTTCAGTTGGACAAGTAAGTCTACCAGTAGTCTGCTGCAGGCTTCGTCTCATGGACCTTGGAATAAGTGCAGTTCAGATTGAGAAAGCATTAGGCCATTACTCCAGTTACCTAATGGGAGGGAAAAGAAAAGCCTCATAATGGTTCTCACACATCCAGGAGGGGGTTGAGGTGACCAAAAAACAACTGACTCTAGGCATTCTCAGTACTCTGGTGACACTTTTGGAATCTAATCCTTCCTACCATTGAGAGGTTAGGGGTTTATTTACCTATCTGCTTGAGTCTGTCAGCTTTCTAGAACATTGGAGGGACAAAACCCTCTATCCTGGCTTCTGATCAGAGCCTGATATTCTACCTTTGCAAAAATAGCTTTATTTCCCAGAACTGAGTCCTTGGTTCCACATCTTTCTATCTTAGAAAAAATCTCCCTAGATGGGAACATTCCTTTTCAAGATCTGCTGCTCTTGTATCTCATTTCATGCCATTTGCCCATTCTCTCAGATTATGCCACGTATTTGATTGCAGCATCTGAAATGATACTAGATTCTGAGTCCAGTGAGCTGCATTAAGTGTTAGGTCTCAGATTTTGCTTCAGCTTAATTTCAGTTAAGACTTCTTTATATTCTGCTTCAGATCAGTGTTATTCATTACTTTGGAGCTCCTGTTTTTGTCAAAGAGTTGCCTGCATTCCACCTAATTTATCCCCTCTAGTTTGATGCTTTGTTCCTACCAGCATGCTATGTGCCTGCAGAACTATCTTGGAGCCCTACTGTAAACCCTTCACAGACACTGTATTCTTAGTGTCTTCATACAGCCTTTGGCTTTGTAAAAATGTGGCTGACTTAGACAAAACTTAACATTCAGGAGATCTGAATTTGATTCAATAAAGCCTAGCTCAGTGGCCTCTGAAATACTGGAACAGCTGAAGTTTACAGAATCCCTGTTTGTTTCCACTGATATAAACAAGGTTTTCCTGTTAGAATGACTGGAATGCAAACAGAAATAAATTCCTCACGTAATTTTATATATATAGCATCTTGTACTGTTTTCAAAGGATTACTTTAAAACTTAGCCATTGGGACGCCTGGGTGGCTCAGTGGGTTAAGCCTCTGCCTTTGGCTCAGATCATGGTCTCAGGGTCCTGGGATTGAGTCCCACATCGGGCTCTCTGCTCAGTGGGGAGACTGCTTTCCCCTCTCCCTCTGCCTCCCTGTCTGCCTACTTGTGATCTCTCTCTCTCTGTCAAATAAATAAATAAATAAATAAATAAATAAATAAAATCTTAAAAAAAAAACTTAAGTCATCACGGTAACCTGGAAATGTGGATCATTTTATATAATAAACTGTATTAGGTAGTATTTGATATTATCTAAGTACTTTGCAATAATTTCTTTGAATAGTTATTTCTCACAATGATCCTATGATACAGAAAATTACTATCATATAATCTTCCCTCTGTTTTCTTTTGGGAGAAGTAAAAAACAGGCAGTCAAATGTTACCAAGTGAGTCAGTGGCAAAATGGGATTTGAAATCCCAGTGTCTATGTCCCTGATCAGTTATTATTTCTACCCAGATAACTCTACTGGTTCCCTATTTATTGTTTAGTCTGTCGTTTCTTCAACAAAATCCAATTAAATTGTTAATTGTTTCATGTCCCTACTCTCATACTAATTATTTCTTTTTTGTTTACATAATTTTATCCTGGGCATTAGACGAAAACTTGTCTAGGAGCAGAAGGATATATTAAATTATTTCTTCATACCTTTCTAACTCTTTGATCCCAGCAAAACTATATTTGAGAATATGTATAATGATCACAAGCTAAATGATCAAGTCTTTTCTCTCCACAATTATTTGTGTGTGTGTATGTATATATAATTTTGAAATATTAAGTGATTTTTATGGCAGTGTGACTCATCATAAAAATACTTTTTTTAAAAGACATTTGGATTAAAGTTCTATTTCTGTGCCATACCAGCTCTGTGACCTTGAACAGCAGTTTATTCTTTTCAGCCTGTATTCCTTTTCTATAAAATGGAGATAATTTTTACCTGATAAATTAATATGAATGTAAATGAAAAAAACATGTTGAAAGTACTCAGGTACCATATAGGCAGTTAACAAACATTAGTTTCCATCAGTTTTGTCTTCTATTTGCTTGTATATACCCGGACTGTCAGTATGGGACTCATTATTCATGATAGGTGGCCAGCAGATTTTGCTCAGTGACAAAATATTTGCATAATCAGCAAGAACAAACTTTATTACAGAGTCATCTTTAACAAAATTGATTTCTTTGCAGCAAATATTTATAGTTATTGAACAAGTAGTCTCTTTTCATTTTTAAGGCTCCAATAAGAATTTTATTGACTTGGTCACTTGCAGATAATGAATGTCCCAAATGTGCACAAAACTACTTGTTATTAAGAAGAGATATTTCAAATATGTTTTTAGAGGGCTTCCTGAAAAAAAAAGTCATTTTATAATTTATCACTTATGATCCAGTTCATTAAACAGAAACCAACCACCAGGCATTCAACAGAAGGAATTTAATCTAAAGAATTGAATATACAGGTGTTGGAGGGCTAAAAGAGCCAAAATAATAATTGCAAGAAGCCTCTATCACCTTTAAGTCTGAGACTATAAAAGAGAAGAGATTGAGGTAACCAGGACCTAGGATCTAGGAGGAGGGGTTGGCTCAATTGGTGTTCACACTTAGGTTATCACCTAGCTGCATCTCAGAGGAGGGATTCTACATAGTTGGAGCTCAGATCTCTGAGGGGGTAGGAATATCTGGCAGCCTCTGATACTTTTGAGTAGGCACAATGAGGCTGAGTCTATGTATGCCAAAAAGAAATTAAACTGAAAGGAACTGCTGATGCCGGGGTGTGAAACAAAAAAGACGGTCCTTACCCCTACTTTCCAGTCTCTCTCAAGTGTCCTTTGTTAGTTGAATCTAACAGGAAGCCAGTTGGCAAAGAGTCTGGAAAATACACTTTTCAGAGTTGTAGCCTGAGCAAAGTAGAATACAAAAGGATATATTTGTAGCTAAGAGACTAAAGAGGTATGCATAACTAAAATAAGAGTAACTACAAATTCCTTTGGGTTTCAGATAACATTTCTGAAGTTTATCCAAATCCATCAGAATACCATGATTAATTTGCATTCCTTATATGAATTGAGGCTTTTGATAATGACAAGAAGTGGCTTGTTAGATAATTCTTACACTGACCCTCATGAAACCACCTCCATTTTCAGTGGTCACTTTGTCTTCCCCTTCCTTGAAGTATGCTCCATTATTACTCTGCACCTGAATGAGCAGATTGGTTTTTCTTTGCAAGGCCTGTGTTTCATAAGGCCCACTAAAAAGTAGAACAGCTGCAGATGGGTGTCTTGAAACTCCCAGAGAGAATGTTTAACAAGCAACCCTCTGTGTGAGCAGAAAAGTTCTCAGATTACTAGGACTCTCATTTATTTACTAAATCAGAATGACGTTGAGGCATTAAAATGCTTCCTTTGAAAACTGTACTAGGACTTTACACCATTTACCTGATGTCGACCCCATGGAATAACCCAGTGTTTTGTTGGCAGCTAGAATGGGTAAAGTATATTTTTTCTGGTGTGTAAACCTGAGCAGTGATACTTGCAGTGATATTTTTAAAGATTTTATTTATTTATTTGAGAGAGAAAGAGCACAAGCAGGGGTGAGAGGAAGAAGGAGAGGGAGAAGCAGACTCCCTGCTGAACAGGGAACCCAACATGGGATTCCATCCCAGGACCCTGGGATCATGACCTGGGCCAAAGGCAGATAGATGCTGAGCTACCCAGGTGCCCCTTTCAATGATTTTCTTATTTCAGGGATTGTGTATTTGGATTAAAATAAAAACTAAACCTGAAAGTATTTAATATTCTTTAGAATTTGTTTTGTTTTTCTAAGTTGGCCAAACAAAGATGGAGACCAAATAAAGGAGCTTTTAGAAAAAGGTACTTACCTGAGGTAGCTTAAAATGATTGCCTGTTATCAGTTAGTTGATACTTTGGCAACTATGCATATATTTTGTGAAATTCATGGAGACTTAGCCTTCCTGTTATTTCTTGGAAAGCCAGCCTTCTTTATCACTTTGTCTTGTTGGAAAAGAAAATAACATAGGACCTGGGCAACTCTACGTATAATTAGATTTAGGAGTGTTTTGAATGGCCATATCCAAAGCACATTGGATAATGGACCATATCTGTGTTTGTGTGATGTCAGATTTAGACATCTCACAGTGTTGTGTCTTCTCTTCTAGTCTGCTAATATAAAAGTACTCAGAGACATAAAAGATACGATGATGAATTCTCAGATATTAAAAACAAACCAGTGTCTAAAATAATCTTTGTAGTTTGAAATAATGAGAGTAAATCGAGATAATTTTAGCAGGATAGGGGCACCTGTGTGGCTCAGTCATTTAAATGTCCAACTCTTGATTTCAACTCAGGTCTTGATGATCTCAGGGTTGTGAGTTCAAGCCCCATGTTGGGCTCTTACTGGATGTGGACCCTACTTAAAATTTTTTTTTTAATTTTTAAATTTAAGATAATTTTAATAGGATAAATACAAAGGAAAATATGACTTGTAGGAAATAAGATTTAACAGTGGAACTTTGGCAAACAAACTGACTACAACAATGAAATGATTTAATGATGGAATGTATCTGCCAATCAAGTCAAATTCTACTTGGGCTATCCTCTGCTTGTGTCCAAATCAAGAGAGAGAGATGAGTCTCACAAGTCTTTGTATGTGAGGTAGCAGGTAAGAAGTAATCGCTTTCTGGTGATGCATTCATACTCTAATCCATTTATAACCAGTTTTCACTGTACTTCCCAAAAGTATCATTCTGATGTATCTTGAGACCCATAGCTAAGTATCTGTTTTTGGTCAGAATCTGAGGAGCACATTTGTTGGTCTTATTTTACATTCATCAAACATTTTGTTCATGAATTTTAGGGGAAACTACAGAGTGTTTTCAAGTTTGTCAAAGAGGCGCCTGGGTGGCTCAGTCGATTGAGTGTCAGACTCCTGGTTTCAGCTCAGGTCATGATCTTGTGGCTTGTGGGATTGAGCCCTGCATTGAGCTCCCCACTCAGTGTGCTTGAAAGATCCTCTCCATCTGCCCCTTTCCCTGCTCACTTTCTCTCTCTCTCCCCAAAAATTATTTATTTATTTATATATTTTTATATATTATTTATTTATTTATTTATTTGTTAATAAATAAAAAATATATAAATAAGGGATGCCAGACAATGAGTTCCATACTCCCTCACCCACTAGGTCATCCATAAGAGTTTTGTAAAGTGTCTGATGCCCCATATTTGAGAATGTATGTAATCAAGTCACATCTGGATTTCTTTTCCTTTATCAGCAACAACAATAACTTTCATTTTCTGAGTGCTGTTTACCAAGTACATACAATGACTCATTGTAAAGATGAGTAAAATAAGGCTTCGAGACATAAGTAATATACCCAGGCTTACCTAGTTAGTCAGTGGTGGAGCCAGAACTTGAATTCAAACCATCCCAATCCATAGTGGCAGCTCTGCCTGCACTATGGAAAAAGCTATGTACTGGATATGGGAGGATTAGGTCCTAGGACTGGTCTGTCTTACCTAATATTATGGTGAAACACTTTGCTTTTTGGGGAACTCCACTCTCTCATCAATAAATTTGGTTGCCTGGATGGAATGGTCAATAAGGTCTCTTGTAGATCCAATTTTCTAAATCTACAGTTTTGAGAATTTAGATATCTTTTCTCTTTAACTCAGTGGAGGTGAAAATCAACTAGAGCCTGTCTCTGAAAATAATTACTTCTAGGAGAAAATTTCAGTGTTAATCTCTCCAGTTTTTATGGCAAGAGGTAACAAGAACAGATGGAATCAATTCCCTGATATGATTTTAAGAAAAAGTATCAAACATTACATGCATAAATTAGAGTTATTTCTCCTTTGGTTGGATCTCAGAATTATTCTATGAGGTTTGGTCTTTTAATCTTATAGACGTGTCAAATGGAATTGTGTTTAGTTTTTCAGAATTTTGGCTGAAGCTCACAAACTGATGAAACATAGGTTGTAAGTGCCAGCACATTCTATAGAGAGCTGCTAACTGAAAATATGTAAGAAAACTAATATTTGTTGTGAAAAGTCAGTGACTGGGAGGGCGTACATGGGGAGCTTTTGTGGGGTTGCTTGTGTTTTGGGTGCCGGTTGTATGGTAGGTTAACTTAAAAATTCAATGAACTGCACATTTGTGAGTTGAGCACTTTTCTATATTTATGTCAATAAAATTTTTACCAAAAAAGCATATCCAAAATGTTCAGCTACTAACAACTTCAATCAGTCAGCTCTAGGATATATAAGAGAAGATTAAGTATTTGAAAATGTTACTGAATAAAATCATTAAGGCAGAGACTTATAAAGCAAATAAGCAGTGCCTAAAACCTTTGATGACCCTCTCTTCCCATATATTTGAGTCTTTCATCCTGTGTATCTTGTATATATTTTTATACTACCAATCAAGAGACTAAAAATTGAACCAAGATCATTTCAGTCTAGAGTTTCTACCAGGGAAACACAATTGAAAAGTAAAATGGCAAATCTAATTAGCACTAGTATATTCTAGATTCTGAATGTCCACTCCCTAGAGAATCTGCTTTCTAAAATAAAACCACAGGGAAAAGCAATGCAGAAAAACAGAAAGAAATTCTTAAATGATGGAATATGAGGCACTGGGAAGGAAGATATTTGGGGTTCAATTTTTTTCAGATAAAGACTTCCTCTACTAAGCTTTTCTTTGCTTAGTAGAGTTTTAATATAGACCAGAAGCTCCAATTCCTGTAAATATTTACATATAAGCTGATATACTTGAGTGGAAATAGTTGAGTAAATAAAAATAAGAAATTATGGTAATTGTCAAAGCTGTATTAAACAGAAGGTATAGGAACTTAGTCATTCAAAAAATTCCCTGTTGAGGATTTACAGTGTCCCAGCTACAGGGGACAGTGCCATGAACAAAATGTGAGACACAGTTCCTTGGCTTCCGGAATCTTAGATTTGACAAGGAAGATGGCCATTTAAAAACTTTCCCCCCAATAATTATTTTATTGTAAGCCTGATGCTATAAGCCAAGTGCAAGTACTTGATTTCTTTGCATACATGGAGTTTAAAAAGCTTTGGATATTATAACCTTAGAATAATATTTTAAAAATAAACTGCAAAGAAAAATGCTACACAATTAAGCTTTACTACTAAACCCAATGTTCTTTATTCCTTTTTTGTTTGTGAAAGATATATATTAATAATATAGCATATCTATTACTGTAAATCTAATGCTAAGAAGAAAATCCCTCTTTTTAAAAATGCATTTCTGTTTACATTATTGAGAAAGTTTTGTTGGCATAGTTATAAGATATTTATTTGGATCATCTGTCCTTAATTGACAGAGAGGTTGCAATTTGGCAAGAATCAGTAAGTTTTGGCAATTAATTGACTTTGTTTTTAAATGGTTCATTGTTAGTTTTGAATAATGAACTTTTATCTTGGCTTCATTTTTATTTTTTATTTAAATGTAATGTGTGGCAGAAAATGCTTTAGTGCAAATGGAGAAGTTTAACATTATTCTGCTTTCAATATTAAAAAAAAACCTCTAAATCCCAAAATAAGTACTTTTAATCACCAGTTTTCCAGGTATGCAGGAAATCATTTCATACGATATTTATCTAAAACCATTACAGATTTTTCAGAAATAGAGTTAAAGGATTAGGGGGTGCCTGGTTGGTTCAGTCAGTAAAACATGTACCTCTTTATCTCCGGGTCATGAGTTCTAGCCCCATGTTGGAGGTAGAGATTATTAAAAAGAAAAAGAAATAGAGTTATAGGGTTAACAATGTATGGAGATGGGCCCAGAAAATCAAATTGCAAATCAACATTATGTGGTCTCCTGGTGATTTTTTCTGGGTTTACTCAATGACAGTATAATTTGTTGATCAAAATTCAAGTTCATTGAGTATCTATTTTTGATTTACTTTTTTTGCCAAAGTGTCATCATTCTTGCTATTGAAACAATGTGTAAATTTTAAGCAGTAAAACATTATCTGATGATTATAAACAATACATAATGTTTTCTTATTCTCACTTAGTAATCCTTTTGAATTTTTCTTCATTGATTATCCTGATCCAATTCTTTTTAGAAAAATGGTGTTCATTATTGTTACTTGAGGTCATGAAACTTTATTGCAAAGTAAAGAAAGTAAACAAAAATATTTCTTTATCTTCAGTTGACTTCTAGATTCTTCTCCTGACATTACCCTATTTAATCAGATGTGTGGTTCTGGAGCTTCTATAACCAGTCTGTGACCATAGGTAAATGGCGATCAGTGATTTTTGATGGTCTGTCAGTGATAGTGCAGCATCTTCAGTCATCCCCTTTACCTCACTGCCTCATTTTCTTATTCATGTGTTTCTTGGAACTCCTGAGACTTCTGTGAAAGCTCAAGAACTATAGATTTAAGAGTATGTCTTTGGCTTCTCTCATCTATCTTCATCTACTTTCTTTCCTATATTTAGGGGTTGTCTATGAAGTCTCTCAAAGGTAGCACCTCATCACTGCCAGGTTTTCAGTGCCTTCCACAAGAACCCTAATATCTGGACCAGGAGCTAGAGGGTCGTCACCCAGGATTCACAGCGAGGAATCCTCAAGGTGCCATAGAGATTTCAAGTTCCTGAGAGTCCTGCAGGAACTGAGATGAGGAGAATGATTATTATACCTTCTTTGTCACAAGGCACCAAAGTAGCATTTCTTACGGCACTGCTGTCACTCAGAATCCCTCATAAAAACAAGTGAAATCACTTCCTACATCCCCATCCCATATCTCTAAGACCTGGCATGTTGCTAAGCAGTTTGGCTTGGAAATTAGAAAAATATCATCTGCTGTGCACCATCCCAATTCCTACACACACAATGGGATGAGCATCCTGCCCCTCCACAAACTCCATCACTTGAGCCTGTGTGTGCCATACAAATAGAATTAATTTTTGGTAGTCCCATATACTGCTGATGAGACATGATAACAACGGGTTTCTCTTTTAATTTTCTCTTAAGCTCAGTTCATGTTTAAAACCACTTCATACTTTGCTTTTTTTCCCTCAAAGCCAATTTTGCCAGCTTAAAACTAAAATATATTAGTATATAACCTTCATTTAAAACTTCATAGATACAGTATAGTCAAAAGACTCATGAAACAACTGAAAATCTGGTGGGTTCAGAGACCAGCAAGGCTTACCATTTCTTAGAAGGCTTATGGAATACCTGGTCCACCTCAGCATCATGGGAGTAGGTGAGGGATTTTTTATGTTTTTTGGGTTTTTTCCTTTCAAATAAGTCCCTTCTCATGAAAACTCACAGAGATTAGATTTTTAAAAACTTTTTAAATTTTTATTTATTAATTTATTTTTATTGTTAACATATAATGTATTATTAGCCCCAGGGTTACAGGTCTGTGAATCGCCAGGTTTACACACTTCACAGCATTCACCATAGCACGTATCCTCCCCAATGTCCATAACCCCACCACCATCTTGGTTAGATTTTTTCTTTTTTTTTAAATTTAATTTTTTAAAAATTTTTTATAAACATATAATGTATCTTTATCCCCAGGGGTACAGGTCTGTGAATCGCCAGGTTTACACACTTCACAACACTCACCATAGCTACATACCCTCCCCAATGTCCATAACCCCATCCCCCTCTCCGGACCCTCCTCCCCCCAGCAACCATCAGTTTGTTTTGTGAGATTAAGAGTCACTTATGGTTTGTCTCCCTCCCAATCCTCTCTTGTTTCATTTATTCTTTTCCTACCCCCGAAACCCCCCATGTTGCATCTCCACTTCCTCATATCAGGGAGATCATATGATAGTTGTTTTTCTCCAATTGACTTAACGGTTAGGTTTTTTATTAAAACATTTTCTCCATTCTTATGCAAGTTTAACTCCCTCTCAATTCATAGCTTCACTCCCATCACCCTAGCAATCTGCATTCTTGTCATGATTGTATCCCCACTGCCTATCAAGGTAAAAGGAGTGAAAGTGTAAATATGACCTGCCTCCACAAAACAGAGGAGATTCAGACATCCTCTTGAAGGTATAGTATTGGCATGCCTGGATGGTGCAGTTAGTTAAGCATCTGACTCTTGGTCTCAGCTCAGGTCTTGATCCTGTCGTGGTGAGATCAAGGCCCATCAGGCTCTGTATTCAGCGTGGAGTCAGCTTGAAATTCTCTTTCACTGGTCCTCCCTCTATTTGTGCACACTCTCTCTCTGTCTCTCTCTCTCTCTTTCACATAAATAAATAAATTATGTAAAAAACAGACTATCAATAGATTAGATGAGACTTCATATTTTGAAGAAATTTGAGGGAGGTTAAGAATTCCAGCTAAGTTTTATAGTCTTAATCACAAAAGAAGATAGCAGAGCATTCCAAGATAAAAAGGGATATAGCCTTTTTAAAAAAATAATTTTTAAAAATTTTTTATAAACATATAATGTATTATTAGCCCCAGGGGTACAGGTTTGTGAATCGCCAGGTTTAGATATAGCCTATTGTTATGAATGAAAGATGTTTCTGATTTATAATACCTCTGGGAAACAAAAGGTTGGAAGAGAGGAACCTAAGTGGGTTTGAAAAAATTGATCATACTTGAATGACCAGGAAATCATGTATATCTTCTATAAACCTCCACATTGATTAGGCTACCTAGGTAGAAATGTAAGAATATACAGGAAGAACCATATTATATCAACTGTTTTCAAGACACAAAGTTTTAGAGTAGTACTTCTTGAAGTAGAGTCCTGGACCAAGCAACATCGCTATCACCTTGGAATTTGTTAGATTTGCAAATTATGATACTCCTTCCCAGACCTAGTGAATCAGAACCTCCAGGGGTGGGACCCAGCAATCCATATTTAATCTATGATAATCACCCTCCTTGTAATTCTGGTGCATGATTAAATTTGAGAAGCACTGGTTTAGAGACAATTTAGAAACAAACTTACTCATACAAACATTGGCTAAATGTGTATGTTCAAGAATCTGCAGGAATAAAAGGCATATAACAAAACCCATGCCCTTCAGGGTCATAAAGCTTGGTTAAGGACCAAATAATAACTTACAGATTATTACAGATTATACAGATTATAGATAACTAAAAAATCCAAAGGGTGGGATGCCTGGGAGTCTCAGTCAATTAAGCATCTGACTCAGCCCCGCATCAGGCTCCACACTGGGCACGGAGCCTGCTTAAGATTCTCTCTCTCCCTCTCCCTCGGAAAAATAAATAAGTAAATAAATAAAATAAAAATAAAAAATCCAAAGTGTCAGTAAACATGGCATAGAGCTGTTAGGTTTAGATTAACTGCCAGTTTAATGGAATTGAATATTCCTAACGTAGTTCCAGAGAAAGGATAGATGACTTACTTCTGGTAGAATTAAGGAAGGTTGCTAGGAGAAAGTGATGGTTAGGACTGTTAGGAGGATTTTGAACAGAAGTTAGAAAGCGAGAGGGAACAGTCAAGACTTAGAGAAAGTTGGGGTGCCTGGGTGGTTCAGATTGTTGCATCTGCCTTTGGCTGGGGCCATGATCTCCAGGTCCTGGGAAGAAGCCCCACGTCAGGCTCCCAGCTCAGTGGGAAGTCTGCTTCTCCCTCTCCCTCTGCCTCTTCCCCTACTTGTGCTCTCTCTCTCTAAGGAATAAATAAAATATTTAAACCCAGTAAGGTTTGTTTTTTTAAAAAGATTTTTATTTTATTTATTTGACAGAGATCACAGGTAGGCAGAGAGAGAGGAGGAAGCAGGCTCCCTGCTGAGCAGAGAGCCCAATGCAGGGCTCGGTCCCAGGACCCTGAGATCATAAGCAGAGCCGAAGGCAGAGGCTTTAACCCACTGAGCCACCCAGGTGCCCCTGAAATGGTCTTTAAAATCATACTATCTGCACCACACAATCCAGCAATTACTATCCTTGGTATTTACCCAAAAAAGTTGAAAACCTTATGTACACACACACACATATCTTTTAAAAAAAAAAAAAGATTATTTATTTATTTATTTGACAGGCAGAGATCACAAGTAGGCAGGGAGGCAGGCAGAGAGAGAGATTGGTGGAAGGAGGCTCCCTGCTGAGCAGAGAGCCCGATGCGTGGCTTGAACCCAGGACCCTGGGATCATGACTTGAGCCGAAGGCAGAGGCTTTAACCTACTGAACCACCCTGGCGCCCCCCCGCACACATCTTACACTTAGATGCTTATAGTACCTTTATTCATAATTGGTAAAACTTGAAAGTAACCAAGATATTTTCAGTAGGTTAATGGACACACTGCAGTATATTCAAGACAATGTAATAGTATTCATCACTAAAAAGAAATTATCTATTAAGCCCTGGAAAGAGATGGAGGAACCTAAAGTGCATATTACAAAAGGAAAGAAGCCAATCTAAAAAGGGTGCATACTCTGTGATTCCAACTATGTAACATTCTGGAAAAAGCAAAACTATGGAGACATTAAAGAGAACAGTGGCCTGTTAGGGGTTTGAGGTAGGCTGATGAATAGACAAAACAAAGAGGACTCTGAGGGTTGTGAAAGTAACATATATGATACTGTAATGATGACTATATGTTATCATGCACATATATTATACATGTGTCCAAACCCTTAGAATGTACCACATCAAGTGTGAACCTTAATGTAAACTGTGGACTTTGGTTGATTGTAATGTGTCACTGTAGGTTCACTGATGGTAACAAATGTGCCACTGTCATTGGAAGTGTTGATAATGTGGGAGGCTATACATCTGTAAGGCAAGTGGTATATGGGAACTCTCTTACCTTCCTCTCAATTCTGTTGTGACCTAAAATCCTCTAAAAAAAAATAAAGTACTGGGGCACCTGAGTGACTTAGTCACTTAAGGGTCTGACTCTTGATTTTGACTCAGGTCATGGTCTCAGGATTGTGAGACTGAACCCTGTAACAGGCTCTTTGTTGGGCATGGAGCCTGCTTAAGATTCTCTCTCTCCATCTGCCTCTCTCTACCTCTCCATCTCTAAAAATAGTAATCATAGCAATAATGAAGTACTTAAATACGAAAAATAAATCCTGTTGCTGTAACATCTGACATGGTCTGGCCTTGCTACATCTTTCTTTGGTTTCTTCTCATACAGCTCTCCCCTACCTTTTTGCTCTCCAGCTCCTAGACTTCTTTCATCCCTCCAGAAGATCTTGGTTTCTTTGGCAGGAGGGCCTTTGTACTTGTTGCCCTTTCAGTCTGGAGTGCTCTTCCCATTTCTTCCCATTTTGCTGAGTAAATCCTGCTCATTCATCAGCTCCTAGAGCTAGGAGCCTCCTTGATATACTAATCAGTTGAGGCTTCTTTGTTGTAGCCATTGAAGATTCTTACCTCTACTTTAGCACACTTATCTCTTTCATAGTACATTAACCAGTAATTACTTGATTAATGTCAACTTCCTAGATTAGACTGTAAACTTTCAGAAAATAGGAATTGTGTTCATTAACACTTAACATTTTACACAGTGCCTGGTACATAGAAAAATATTAATGAGTGAAATTTTAAGTGGACAAAAAACACCATATCATTTGTTCACTTAAAATTTTCAATGAGGTTTGGCTAATGAATATTTTATCATGGGCCAGTGATTCTCAGCCCTGGCTATAGATTGGAATAACCCAAAGAACTTTAATGACCATTGCTATCTGTATCCCACCCTCAGAGATTGATTTGAAAAGTGTAGGGCACGGGACGCCTGGGTGGCTCAGTTGGTTGGGCGGCTGCCTTCGGCTCAGGTCATGATCCCAGCGTCCTGGGATCAAGTCCCACATCGGGCTCCTTGCTCAGCAGGGAGCCTGCTTCTCCCTTTGCCTCTGCCTGCCACTCTGTCTGCCTGTGCTCTCTCCCTCTCTCTGTGACAAATAAATAAATTAAAAAAAAAAAAGAAAAGTGTAGGGCAATTCTAAGGTGCAGCCAACGATGAGGAACACTGATCAGCTCCCAATATGAAATAGCTAATCATAAGACCAAGATGTCTCAGAATTTAAGAAATATGAATAGATTTAGGGAATATGAGTAGGAGAATCTCTGAATGTATTTCAAGAAAGAGAAAAACAATTTATTAATGAAAATAATGTTTAATATTTGCAATATTTCATTGTGGAGTCACAGTCAAAAGGAAAAGAATTTTACTGACTTAATTTGATAATTAGGAGCTAAACATGTCTTTTCCTAATTTGATATGTCTTAATATTAATTGAAATGTAACTTGACCCAGAAAAAAATTTTTTAACACAATCAAAATTCATGTTGTAGTAAAACATATTCTAGGTTATTCAGTTTGTGTAAAAGCCCTGAAAGCTCTCCAGAAGTGTAATTATCTGAATTTCTATACAAGTTAGAGAAATTCTTGTATGCAATGAAAGTGTAGGTTTGATAAATTTTACTGCAAACGAAACTATTTCTGTGTTTGTATTTGACTTTTATTGTTTTTTCCGTAGGTCCTCACTGTGAACACAAATATTTAATCACCAAATTAATGCTTATAAATATAATTCTGCTTACCTGAATGAATAAAATATTTGTAGTTTTCTCTTAAAAAAAATAATGCCTTAAAACACTATAATACTGGTTCAGTGATAAATGAGCCAAAAATAGTTCTCCATGTGGTTGGAAACTTGATATATACTAAAGAGGCATTGCAAGTCAATGAGACAAGGATGACTTATTCATTAAATGGCAAGGGGACTCCATTATCTATATGAGAAAAAAAACATTAAAAAGTAGACACCTACTTTATCCATATACAAAAATCAATTCCAGATTGATTAAGATCTTAAATGTGAAAGAAACAACTTCAAATTTTTTAAGAAATATAAGAGCAATCTTTATGACCTTTGGTAGAGAATGACTTAAGATTTAAAAAGCAGAAACCACAAAGGAAAATATTGATAAAGTCTACATAAAATTTGAGAACTACTCTTTATTAAAAGATAAAACACAAGCCTTAGTGGGAAATGATATTCCTAACACTGATTATTAAAACAAAACCCTGGGGCACCTGGGTGGCTCAGTGGGTTAAAGCCTCTGCCTTCGGCTCAGGTCATGATCTCAGGGTCCTGGGATCGAGCCCCGCATTGGGCTCTCTGCTCAGCGGGGGCCTGCTTCCTCCCCTCTCTCTGCTGCCTCTCTGCCTACTTGTGATCTCTCTCTCTCTGTCAAATAAATAAATAAAATCTTAAAAAAAATAAAACAAAACCCTGTAGAATTCAGAGTATGTAAACATTAGAAACCAATAAGAAAGGAACCCCTCCAAAAAAGATGTGCAAATGACATGATTTATATTATCATGAAAGAGGTAATATAAATGCCCATTCAATGTAAGAATGTTAAGGTAAAACTATACACTAACTTGAATGACTAAAAATAATAACAATACTAAGCAAAGATGTGAGACAAAAGAAAATTGTTTTGGCTTGATTCCTTTGGAAAATATTTTGATATTAACTACAAATTTGCAAATATGGATACCTAATGACTCTGTGGCTCCACTCCTAGATATATTCCCTATGAACTCTTTCATGTTTCCAAGAGCTATGCAAAAAAGTAATCTTAAGATTGCTCTTTGTAATGACAAAAAGACTATAAACAATGTAAATAGCTATCAAAATAGAATAATTTGTGATATACTTACAAAATGGATATTGATCAACAGGGAAAAAGAAAACCCCATAGAAGTACCAGTATCTGTAGATAAATCTTAGTTAACATAGCTGAATGAAAAAGTTCACAGTAGAATAAATTAGTATGATTACAGTAATTTAAATTTTAAAACAGGAAACAAAATATTGCTTAAATTATTTCTGGTTTAGTGTTTATGTTTAGTTTATAACTGTTATGTTATAAAACTGTAAATACAAGCAAAGACATGCTTAATATAAAATTCAGGATATTGACTATCTCTCATGGAGATGGGGGTTGTGATTGGTGAGAAACTGAAAGAATTCAGAGTAATGTCCCTTTATTAATCAAGGTGGTGTGGATATATGGGCACTGATTTTGTCAATTTTTTTGGTTTATTCTTATCCCCTAAACTGTACATGTATTATCATAATATTTTGTATGCATGATCTATTTCTCATTACAAATATGCTGTTAAAATTAGAGTGAGAAGGAATGGAAGTGAGATGAGACTGGAAGCAGTCAGTTGGGCTACAAGGGGAGAGGTGATGACAGGCTGTGTCACTTAATGGGGAACTCAGAAGTTCATCAGGAGGAGGAAGAAGGATCTTAAGTAGTTGCTTAGAGATTTATGGTAAAAAAGTTATTTCAAAGAAAATGTAAAATGTACAAGTAGTACTTGTGGTCTTGCATCTTTCTCTCTGAATGTTTTTAAAAACAGCTATATTGAGGGGCCCCTGGGTGGCTCAGTTGGTTAAGCATCTGACTCTTAGTTTTGGCTCAGGTCATGATGTCAGGGTTGTGAGTTTGAACTCAGAGTCTGCTTGAGATTCTCTCACTCTCCCTCTGCCCCTGCCCTCACTCTCTAAATAAATAAATAAAATCTTCTTTAAAAATAGCTGTATTGAGGTGTAATTGATAAACAAAATCTGAATTCATTGACCAGCTCCCTACTTCCCCTCCCCCACCCCCTGGCAACCACCATTCTACTTTATATTTCTGTGATTTTGACTACTTTAGATCCCTCATGTAAGTGGAATCATGAGGATTTTTCCTTTTGTAACTGGCTTATTTCACTTAGCATGGTGTCCTCCAGGTTAGTCCATGTTGGTGAATGTGGCAAGATTTCCTTCTTCTCTAAGGCTGAATAATATTCTATTATATGCATGTACGTTTCTTTTACATTCACCCACTGATAGATGTTTAGGTCATTTCCATATCTTGGCTATTTTGGATAACATGGCAATGAACAAAGGAGTATAGATACTTCTTACAGATTCTGCTTTTAATTACTTGGATAAATACCTAGAACTGGAATTGCTAGATCATATGGTAGTTCTTTTTTCAAGTTTTGGGGGAATTTTCGTACGATTTTTGATAATGACTACACCATCTATATCAAACTAAAAAGCTTTTTACCCAGCAGAGGAAATAAACAACAGAAAGAAAAAACAACCTATGGAATAGAAGAAGATACTTGAAAAACTGTAATAAAGGGTCAGTATCCAAAATATGTAAAGGGACTCCTACAACTCAGTAGCAAATCATAACCATCTGCTTACAAAATGAGCAAAAGGCCTGAACAGATATTTTTGGAAAGAAGACATAGAAATGAACCCTCTTACACTGTTGGTGGGAATGCCAGTTGGTGCAGCCACTTTGGAGAACAGTGTGGAGATTCCTTAAGAAATTAAAAATAGAGCTACCCTATGACCCTGCAATTGCACTACTGGGTATTTACCCCAAAGATACAGATGTAGTGAAAAGAAGGGCCATCTGTACCCCAATGTTTATAGCAGCAATGGCCACGGTCGCCAAACTGTGGAAAGAACCAAGATGCCCTTCCACGGACGAATGGATAAGGAAGATGTGGTCCATATACACGTCTGGAGTATTATGCCTCCATCAGAAAGGATGAAACCCAACTTTTGTAGCAACATGGACGGGACTGGAAGAGATTATGTTGAGTGAAATAAGTCAAGCAGAGAGAGTCAATTGTCATATGGCTTCACTTATTTGTGGAGCATAACAAAGAACACGGAGGACATGGGGAGATGGCGAGGAGAAGGGAGTTGAGGGAAATTGGAAGGGGAGGTGAACCATGAGAGACTATGGACTCTGAAAAACAACCTGAGGGTTTTGAAGGGGCAGGGGGTGGGAGGTTAGGGGAGCCAGGTGGTGGGTATTAAGGAGGGCACGTATTGCATGGAGCACTGGGTGTGGTGCAAAAATAATGAATACAGTTACGCTGAAAAGAAATTAAAAAAAATAGTCAACAGGTTTATGAAAAGGTACTCAATATCACTAATCATCAAGGAAATACAAGTTGAAATCACAGTGAGATATCACGTCACACCTGTTAGGATGGCTGTTATACATGTATTAAAAGAGATGATGAGTGTTGGTGAGGATATGGAAAAATTGGAATCCTTATACATCGTTGGTGGGAATTTAATCAACTTTTTTTTTAGTGTCAGTAAACTAGTAGGTAAACATTTTCAATATGGTTAGAGAAATTTCCTCACCAGACAGACAGAGATGTACAACTTAGGTTAATAAGATGTATAGTGTTAGTTACACTTCCCTGGAACTGCCAACTTGAAAACGTAATACCCATAGCCCTTTTTTCTTGGTAAATTATAGACACATACATTTATTCCAGCTATAAAGTCTCCTCTTTCATTTATGATTTTATGAATTTGACTCCTCTCTTTTTTTCTAGTGAAAGGTTTGTCAATTTTGTTTATCTTCTTAAAAAAGAACAGCTCTTAGTTCTGTTAATCTTTTTTGTTGTATTTCTGCTATTTCATTTGTTTCTGCTCTGATCCTCGTGGAGAGGATTTAAGTCATGATAACTCTGGAAAAATTGGAGACTTTTTCTGGAATGCTGTTATCTGGTATCAGGCACATGCCTTGGCTACAAAAGAGTCAGTCTTGATTTCTGGAGAATGTTTCTGAAGATTGTCCCAGGAGATGGTAGTATAGCTTGATGGTTAGGAGGCAGACAGATCGGGGTTCAATTCTTCCACTTACTAGCTGTGTAACCTTAACCCATATTCCACATCCATAAAACCAGTGATCATAATATTACATGTCACAAACTTTTCATCTTCAGTGGTCATCTGCTATTTTTTTTTTTCAGATTAGAGCCTAGTGTCACAAGTCCACCTGGTTTTCTTAAATAAAAAGGCTATGGATAGGTAGCTGGCTGATGGACATTGGGGAGGGTATGTGCTATGGTGAGCACTGTGAATTGTGTAAGACTGATGGATCACAGATCTGTACCCCTGAAACTAAAACGTTATATGTTAATAAAAAAGAAGACTGATGAATCACAGATCTGTTACCCTGGAACAAATAATACATTATATGTTAATTTTTAAAAGGCTAGGGATATAAACTTTTAAATTGCTGTATAACATACTTAGAGAGTGAAACACAAGTCTTCAACTTAGTAAGTTTTACAAAGTGAACACACCTATGTAACCACATCACTCAGAATAAGAGACGGACCATGAATAGCCCTCTGGATGTCAGGTTTTTTTGCCCCATTTGAGCACCACAACCACTTCCTGACCAAAGATAATGACTATTCTGGCTTCTAATATCAAGGGATAGTTTTGCCCTATTGGATTTTATGTTAAAGGAGTAATAGAATAAATATTATTTAGAGTCTGGCTTTTCCCCACAGCATTATGTTCTGAGATTCATTCATTTTTCTGTATATGGCAGTATACCATTAATTTGCATTACTGTTTTCTACTTCATTGTTTGATCCTATCATAATTATTTATGCATTCTGCTGTGACAGGACATTTAAGTTTGCAGTTTTGGTTGTTAAAAATGAAGCTGCTGTTACCACTCTTGTACATGGATTTTTTTTGGGCATATATTTCATTTGGAGGTATACTGATGTATGTCTGTGATCCACTTCCGTAGACAATGACAATAAGTTTTACAGAGTAGTTGAGTGCATTTACACAAACTCTTACCAGGAATGGTATTGGAAGTCTTAATGGAAGTCTAACTTACTGTATATCCTCCTACTACTTTATATTATAATTCTTTTTTTAACATTTGTCATTCTATTGCTTATATAGTGATATTTTAGTGTGGTTTTAATTTGCATTTCTCTGATAAATAATGAAGTAAAATACCTTTCTGTGTATTTACTGACTACTTAGATAGCCCTTTTTGTGTCTTTTTAAATATTTGCCCATTTTGTTATTGGATGGTATGTCTTTTTCTTGTTGATTTGTAGGCCTATAAAATTGGCAATACTTACAGTGGAATATTGAGGGGCAATCATAAAATTTAGTGAGACAGGAAAAGAGAAGAAGAAAAATGATTACAGAAAGAATTTGGGGGGTCATCTTTGGAAGGGTGGTAATATGCTAGTATGAAATGGAATTATGTCTGAAATCAAAATACACAATCATTTTTTATACTCAACTGCTGCTCTAGCATTACATAGAATTATGGTACATTATCTAAATCTTCCTTGGTAAATTAAAGAAATTCATTTCTAGTTCATCTGTTACTTTCTGTTGCTCTGTTGAATAGATATTTACTGTCCCCTTCTAAATAATAGAGAAATGCATGGGGATGGGGAGGAGTGAAGGGTTCATATTCAGCACTGTCTTTTGCACATGCCTGGAAATTTGAGAAATCACAATAACCACAACATGGCCAGTTTGCAGCCTTTATTCAAGTTGCCTTTTAAAGTACAGTTCTTCTGTGTAGTTGAAACATTTCTGTGTGGAATTGATGAGAAGAATGTAAGGAAATATTTTCCCCTTCCATATAAATATGAGTTTGTTGATATTATTAAGATGAATGTTAATTTTCATTTATTTCTTTTAGAATAACATCTGCTCTTACAACAGGAGGTACTCTTTAATTAATAGAAAATAATGTCAGCCTTCATGTTTTATATAGATAAATCTTTTCTTTTCCCTTAACTGAATATCCTACCTGGTTCTTGTGAAACTTGCTTGATTATGTCACATCTTACAGAGAATTTAGAGAATTCCAGAAAGCATCTCATTGTCAAAAGATTTGCTTTTCACCATACCTGTAATTTAACATGGTAAAATTGGAATCCTTATACATCATTGGTGGGAATTTAATCAACTTTTTTTAAGTGTCAATAAACTAGTAAGTAAACATTTTTACTCTCACCTCTTTCTCATCAACTTGCTATTCACTCATTTCTTTTTGCAAAGTCCTCCTGCTCATTCTGACCTGATATATGGTTAACCTGGGACATATAGCAAGCAGTCCCCCTTATTGCAAAGAAACAGAGAAAAGGAAAAAAAGGGAAGGAGAAATAAAATGGAAATTGAAATATGTAGGAAAATGACATCCTTTACTTTAAATATGGTCTATTGAAAATCTTCTGTATGTATGATTTTCCAAGGCTAATAATATTTCCTTTTGAAGAAGAACATTCTAGGTTAAATATGACAAAGGAGAGCTTATATTAATGTTAAATCTATTGAAAGTCTTTGGCATACAAAAGTATTTTGCCACAATAGTCTGTGGAATGTCACAGTCTGCCTGAGAAGAAGAGGAAGCATACCAGTTATCAAGCTCCTATTAGCTCCACACCTGCCCTTCCATTCTCTGTTCTGTTTACCAGCACTGGGATTCTGCAAAACACATTGCTACTTTGTCAGTTGGTCCTTGTTGGTCACTGCCCATATGGGTATGAGGGAGGAGGATGAGACAGGAGAAAAAGGCATGAGGAAGGAAAAGGGACAGAAGGAACAATCTGCATCAGCACAAGAACCCACGTAGCAGTAAGCAGTTCCTTCCTATAGGAACAGCTCTAAGCAGTTTGCAGTTTTCCCAATATTTGCACAGAACCAGTCTCATCATACTACCATTGGAGATGCCAACACCAGCTGAGCTGTACTGATCCTCTGCTCTCGTGAGGCCCCTCAACTAAGCATCTGCTATACAATTCTAACCTCCTCTCTTTGTTCCTCCAGCCCTCCAGCTGCTAACAATTTCTTGAAGTTTCTGCCATTCTGATGTCTTAGAATTTTCTTTCTGTCCTTTCAGGAAATTAACAATTTTATACCTACTTCATAGTTCTTTATATTAAAGTATGCTTGTTACCGAAACCCAAGTTTGACTGCCTGTTGCTTGAAAAGCCAATACTCAAGAGACAAGTTTTGATCAGAAAGGCATATTAGCTTTATTCAGGAGGCCAGTCACCTGGGGAGAAGGCAGACTCTTGTTCAAAGGTCAACTCTGAGGTTTCTACCTGGCTGGGATGTTTAAAGGGTTTAAGGCAGTTAATCAGTAAAAGGAGTGTCATGGTGCTTAACATTTCTTGATTACCTGTAGACTTGATGGTGCCAGCTACACATGTTATCTCAGTGCTCAGGGGTTGTGCAAGCAGGTCTACTTCCTTAGTGCCTAGGGGTTGTACAAGGAGATCTGGTTTCTGTTTCATGAGTGCAGGAGTGTTCTTTTCTTTCTAGGAAAGAATGTATGATCCATGGATATACAAACAGAAATTAGTTAATCCCATGGGCTAAGGGTACTTGCTCAAGTTTGAAGTCTACTAGGCTAGCCGGAGGGGACAAGGTGACTTCACATTTTTATTTTCTCTGTACAGGTAACAGTTGTGCTTTCTCTTTCCTGACTGGGCACACAAAGACACACATGTACAACATGTGTATGTGGTATGTATGCATGATATATATGTATATAATATATAGTATACATGTAATATATGATGTACATATGTCATATAAAAATGACATAAGTTATCTTTTATCTTGTTTTATAAACTATAAAAATAGGGGAAAAATACCATCAAACACATGAATATATATCCATAAACCCTCCTGAATGAGGCATAGTTAAGTCTATTTGCTCACATCGAAAGTTCTTGTAAGTCAGAATTTAAAATGAAGTGAATGATTTCATATTCAAAGTAGATTGATCACAAAGGATATAATTTAATATGTGATGATAATAATGACAATGCTGATGATAAGTGTAGTAGATATCTGCTAATACATTTTCCTCTAAGATTTCCTTGGATCTATGCAGTTGCTTTGGAAGGACTTTATTTCCTTTAGAATTATACAAGAAAGCTAACAAATTCCTCAGAAGTTCCATTGAGTGGAGTGGACATGTTGACTATTAATCATGATGATTTTTGACATAACCTTAGAGGAGAGAAAAGAATGTTTGAAGGGTGGGAAATACTTCCATCTATTTAGGGAGATAAGTTTGACTTGAGCTGTCATTTATGTGAATATGTGCTATAAAGGGCCTGGTTTTGATGCTAGTCGAAAGCACCTGACAAGAATAATTACCCATCACCAGTCTTGGACATTGCACGTAGTTTAGGGCTAGTGGATGTAGCTGGTAGAGAGGAAACAGTGTCTCCATGATGCCAGCAGGCCAGGTCCGAGGACCCAGAGGAGGTACTGTAGGACCAGCCAAGAGGGTCTTTGTCTTTGCACAGCATGGAAATCAAGTGGGATCCCACAGAAAGTGAGGGCAGAATTTATTGAAGCTATAGAGAGAACAGAAAAAGTTGGAGTGTCTGGGAGACTCAGAAAGGAAGGGAGCCGGAGTCTTGTCTTTGTTCAGGGGCCCGGTGTGGTTACTGAGGACCAGGTCTGGTGTACGTGTCCCCTCAGGCACCCAGGAACCAGTCCTTGAACCCAGGAGCCAGGGGGTCTTGGTATATGGATGTCTAGCTCCTGTGGTCTGGAATGCATGTATGATGGCTTCATCTGATCATTCTCACCTGATCCTTCTTTAGATGTTCTCTATTCTAGAGAAATCATTAGCTCCTTGTCCCTTACAAGGAGGACATAAGCTGTTTACATTACAAGGCATGTGTAAAGTGGGTTGGGGGTACAGCTCCTAGCAAGAATAGAAGCAGGAAAAGAAGCAGAAAGCAGATTTTTATAGAGTCTTTTAGTTTCCCTATCTCATCTGCATTGAAAAAGCTTATTATATATTATCCAGCACAGGAAAAGAAAAGACAACAACTTACAAGTAGGGCAAGATGACACTTTTTAAATTAATATTACACAACTAAGTTTTCATAAACTTTGAAACTACTAAGTACTAGGAAATTATGCTAGGTGTGGCTTAGAAATGTAAATACAAGAAAAGGCAGTTGTAACCAGTGTGGTAAATGTAGATCTAGTACTAGATGTATAAGCTAATCACTGAAAAAGTGACTAACTTGCCAGGTTGGAGTAGGTAAGTAGGGAAGTTGCCTAGCACTGGGTTTTGAAGTATTTTTAACATTGTCAGGTGTACAAGGGGATAAAAAAAAAATTCTAGAAAAAGGAAGCAGAATTGCAGAAGCACTAAAAAGTGAAGTAGTTTGGCATGTTAGAAAAACTATAAGTAGTTCAGTGTTCTTAGTGGGAAAACTGTGAAGGGCAATAAATGGAAAATTAAGTACATTGTGTAGCCTTATGCTAGGGGCTCCAAAAATGTACTCAAGGGTTGGCTTGAAGAACATTAAGAAGGAAGGTTAGTGGTCAACCATAATCAGTATTTTCTTCCCTTTTCGCCCCATTTGCTTTTCCAATGTAGTTGTGCTTATAACTATGTAATAAGTCTTGTCCCCTGATGACATAGTGATAGTTTGAAGATGTTCAAAAATCATGGATATGCACAATACGGCATATTTTATGGAATATGGATATCAATACGGCATATTTGAACCTATTCCATTCAAATTATTTTCTAACATATTCAAAAAGGAAAAATTATATAAGAAGCAAATTGGAAAAAAAAGAATCTGTTCTGGACCTATTACAGCAAGAGAACAGTCTATGCAGACTTATTACCCTTATGGAGACAGAAGGGAGAAACAAATGATAGTAGCCAGTTTTCCTTAGTGCCAAGTTTTCCATTTAGCAAAACCAAACTCCTAGATGAATTATACCATGTGTCTTGCACCCTGACCCCCTTCTTCTTCTTCTTCCTCTTCCTCTTCCTTCTTCTTCCTTTTCTTCTTTCTTCTTCTTCTTCTTCTCCTTCTCCCCCTCCTCCTCCTCCTCCTCCTCCTCCTCCTCCTCCTCCTCCTTCTTCTCCTTCTCCTTCTCCTTCTGCTTCTTCTTCTCCTCTTTTTTTTTTTAACCCTGCTGCTATATACCAGAGGAAGGGTAGAATGTGAGAGCTCCTGGAATGAAGACACAAAGAAAGCCAGTTTGTCTGTGGCAGGAGCTTTGCTTCATTAAAGCCAACAGGATATAAAGATATAAGGCCCTAGCTAGAATAATCATAGGACGCATATGATTAAAGACATTTGGTACCAGAAGTAGCAAACTTTTGAGACAACGTCAGATGTTTCGAATCACTTAGAAGGTACTACTATGTATCTTCACGTGTACAGGAAAAAGTATAGTGTTAAAATGTGCATTTGAACATGCTGAAAAAGCACTTAACAAAATATAGCATCCATTCATTTCTTTAAGATTTTATTTATTTATTCAGGAGAGATGAGAAAGCAGAGAGAGAAAAGGAGAAGAAGACTACCTCCTAAGCACAGAGCCTGACACAGGGCTTGATCCCAGGACCCTGAGGTCATGACCTAAGCCAAAGATAGATGCTTAATAGACTAAGCCACCCAGGAGCCCCACAGCATCCATTCTTTTTTTTTAAGATTTTATTTATTTATTTGAGAGAAAGAGAGCACAAGCAGTGGAGTGGGGCAGAGGACAAGGGAGAAGCAGCCTCCCCACTGAGCAGAGAGCCTGATGCGGGGCTCCATCCAAGGACCTTGGGACCATGACATGAGCCGAAAGCAGATGCTTAAATGACTGAGCCACCCAAGTGCCCCCACAGCATCCGTTCTTGATAAAAACTCTCAGAAAGTAGGCATAGACGGAACATACCTCAGCATCGTAAAGGCCATATACAAAAGACCCACTGCTAATATCATCCTCAATGGGGGAAAGACTGAGAGCTTTTCCTCTATGGTCAGGAACAAGACAGGGATGTCTACTCTCACCATTAACATAGTACTGGAACTCCAAGCCTCAGCAGTCAGACAACAAAAAGAAATAAAAGGCATCTGATCAGTAAGAAAGGAATCAAAATTTCACTATTTGCTGACAACGTGTTACTCTATGTAGAAAATCTGAAAGGCTTCACTAAGTAGAAAACCTGAAAGGCTTCACCAAAAAATTGCTAGAACTAATACATGTATTCAGCAATGTCTCTGGGTATAAAATCAACATACATAAATCTGTGTCATTTCTGTACACCAATAGTGAAGAAACAAAAAAAGAAATCAAGAAATTGGTCCCATTTACAATTGTATCAAAAACCATAAGATAACTTGGAATAAACCTAGCCAACAACGTAAAAGATTTGTACTCTGAAAACTATAGAGCACTTATGAAAGAAACTGAAGGGGACACAAAGAAATAGAAAATGTTCCATGCTCATGGAATCAAAGAACAAACATTGTTGAGATGTTTATACTACTTGAAGCAATCTACATATTTAATGTAATCCCATTTTTCACAGAGCTAGAACAAATAATCCTAAAATTTGTATGGAACCACAACAGACCCCAAATAGCCGAAGCAGTCCTAAAAAAGAAAAGCGAAGCTGGAAGCATCACAATTCCAGACTTTAAGCTGTATTACAAAGCTATAGTCATCAAGACAGTAAGGTACCAGCACAAAAACAAGCGCACAGATGAATGGAATGGAATGGAAAAACCCAGAAATGGACCCATGACTAATCTTTGACAAAGCAGGAAAGATATCCAGTAGGGAAAAGACAGTCTCTTCAACAGTCTCTTGGGAAAACTGGACCATAACAGACTATTAATGATAGAGAATGAACTGAGGGTTAATGGAAGGAGGGGTGGGGATGGACTAAATGGGTGATGGGTATTAAGGAGGGCACTTGTTAGGATGAGCACTGGGTGTTACATGTAAGTAATGAATTGTAAATTCCATTCCTGAAACTAATATTACACTATATGTTAACTAGAATTTAAATACAGGGGCACCTGGGTGGCTCAGTGGGTTAAAGCCGTCTGCCTTCAGCTCAGGTCATGATCCCAGAGTGCTGGGATCGAGCCCCGCCTTGGGCTCTCTGCTTAGCAGGAAGCTTGCTTCCTCCTCCTCTCTCTCTGCCTGCCTCTCTGTCTTCTTGTGAACTCTGTCTGTCAAATAAATAAATAAAATCTTTTAAAAAAAAGAATTTAAATATAAATTTGAAAAGAAAAAATTTGCATTTGATTGATAACCTAGTTCACTGAGTTTTTATAAGGATTATATGAGTTCATATTTTGAAAGTCGACACAATGCCTGGAACAAAACAAGTGCTCCTTGTGGATAATCAATATCATCATATTCTTTATCTCACCATTATTTTTTGCTGTTTTTATTTCAAGAGTTGAGGCTCAAAGAAGAAATAATATCACTTTGTATAGAAGTCTTTCAAATTTGATATTTTTATATTCTAATGGCAATTGATAAAATCTAAATAATCAGTTAAACTATACATTAATTTTGAATTTATATTTAATTAAAATATTTGAACATCTCCTAAGTCCAAAATAATGATATGTAGTGGTAGGGGGTAGTATCAAGTTTAATGACAATATGGGGATGACAATTCTGTGAGGGAGGCAAATATCAATAAACTAAAACAAGACCTGTCGACCCAAGTGCACGCTATGGTTGTGGGAGTGGAATGGAGGAAAATTTGATAGATTTTACAGAGGTAGAATTGACAGGATTTAATGACAAAATGAGTATAATTTTTGAGAAAGGAAGCATTCAAGGTGAATTCTGTAATGAACTGAGAGAGCAAAAGCTTGCTTGGGTGTGCTTCTAAGCGTATGCAAATGGAGTCCCCTTGATAGAGGGCTTAGAACTGGGTGAACATGTCAGAAACAAATGTGAGGACTGGACATGGAGACTTGGGGTCATTGCAAGACAAGATAGTCCCTGACACTCCATGTTTTCCTATTATATTTTAAAGAACATGAATATCTAAAAAAGTAAAGAGCATAAAAATCTGAAAAATTTCTTGATACTCTTTATCACATCTAGAATAAACTTTCATGGTTCATCAGTACAACCAAATCTGAGACAGCCCTCTCCAGTTAGTGATGGCATGTTTTTTGGTTTTTTTTCCCCAGCTTTATTGAGGTATAATTTACATAAAATATTGTGTAAGTTTAAGGTGTACAATGTGTCGATTTGATAAACATGTATATTGTGAAACATTTACCACAATAAGGTTAGTTAACACTTTTATTACCTAACATAATTACCATTTTGTTTTTGTTGTTATGGTGAGATCATTAAAGCTTCTCTCTCAGGGCAACTTTCAAGTATACAATATTGTTGACTATAATCACTATAGTATACCTTAGATCCTGGGAACTTACTTATCTTATAATTGAAATTTGGTACCCTTTGACCAACCTCTCTTCATTTCCCCTGCCCCTCAGCTCCTGGTAACTATCATTCTCCTCTCTGTTTCTGTGAGTTCAATGTGTTTAGATTCCACATATAAAGGAGATGGTATAGTATTTGTCTTTCTCTGGGTCGTTTCACTTAGCATAATGCCCTCTAACAAGGCAGGATTTCCTTCTTTTTTAGTGGCTAAACACTGTGTGTGTGTGACATCTTCTTTATCCATTCATCCATTAATTGACACTAGGTTGCTTCCCTGTCTTGGCTATTATGAATAATGCTGCACTGGACATGAGAGTGAAGAGATCTCTTTGAAATAGTGGTTCCATCTTCTTTTGATATATACCCAGAAGTGGGATTGCTGAATCATAGGACAGTTATATTTTTTAATTTTTTGAGGAATTTCCATATGGTCTTCCTGAGTGGCTATACCAATTTACATTCTCACCAACAGTGTGTCAGGGTTCCCTTTTCTCCACATCCTTACCAGCATTTATAATCACTTGTCTTTTTGATAATAGACGTCCTAACAAGTGTGAGATGATAATGCATTATGGTTTTGATTTCTATTTTCGCAGTGATTAGTGATGTAGAGGACCTTGTCAAGTACTCGTTGGCCATGCTATGTCTTCCTTGGAAACATGTTTGTTCAAGTCCTCTGACTTGAACAATTATAAAATTATATAAATATATATATATTTATATTTTATATTTTATATATTTTATATTTTATATATAAATATATATAAATATTTTATATATAAATATTTTATATTTTATATATTTTATATTATATATTTTATATATAAATATAAAATTATTAAAAATATAATTTTTTAATTATATTGTTTGATTTCTTGATATTGAATTGAATGATTTCCTTATATTTTTAAGATATTAACCTCTTATCAGATAGATGGTTTGCACATATTTTTTTTCCTATTTTATAGGTTGCCTGTGCATTTTGTTGATTGGGGGTGTTTTTGGTTTTGCGTTTTTTTTTCTTTTGTTTTTAGCTGTACAGAAGCTTTTTGGTTTAGTATAGGCAAAGTTGTTGATACTTGATTTTGCTACTTGTGCTGTTGGTGTCCTATCAAAAAAAAAAATTCACTGTGAAGACTAATGTCAAGGAGCTTTTACCCTAAGCTCTGTTTCTAGGAGTTTTATGTTTTAAGTCTTTAGTCTATTTTGAGTTAACTCTTATGAGTGGTATAAGATTGAGGTTTAATTTCATCCTTTTGCATGTGGATTTCCAGTTTTCCCAACACTGTTTATTGGAGACCATCATTTTCCATTGAGTATTCATACGTATCTTGTCAAATATTGGTTGGCCATATTGGCATGGGTTTATTTCCAGACTCTCAATTCTCTTCCATTGGTCTTTTTGCCTATTTTTATGTGAGTACCATACTGTTTTGATTACTATAGCTGGGTAGTAGAGTTTGAAATCAGGAAGTGTAATGCCACCAGTTTTCTTCTTTCTCAAGATTGTTTTGGTCATTCTTAGTCTTTTGTGGTTCCATGTGACTTGCAAGGTTATTTTTTCTAGTTCTGTTAAAAATGTCATTGGAATTTTGATAGGGAATGTGTTGAATCTATAGATGACTATGGGTAGTATGGACATTTTAACAACATTTACTTTTCCAACCCATGAACACAGGATATTTGCCATGTATTTGTGGCTTCTTCAGTTTCTTTCAGTGTCTTAGGGTTTTCAGTGTATAGATATTTCACTTCTTTGGTTAGAAGTCATGGAGTATTTGGATGAGGACAGGAAAAGAAAAATAACCATCCTCTAGAGCTGATCAGGTATAATCAAATACAGTGGGTGGTACATCTTTTCCAATAATTAAAACGCTAGCAGGGATACCTGGGTGGCTCAGGTCATGATCTCAGGGTTGTGAGATTGAGCCCTGGGTAGGACTCCATGCTGGGCATGCAGTTTGCTTAAGATTCTCTCTCTCTGCACCCCCTCTCCCCCTGTTCATGATCTCCTTCTTTTCTCTCTCTTAAAAAGATAAAATGGGGGTGCCTGGGTGGCTCAGTGCGTTAAGCCTCTGCCTTCAGCTCAGGTCATGATCTCAGGGTCCTGGGATCGAGCCCCGCATCAGGCTCTCTGCTCAGCGGGAATCCTGCTTCCCCTCTCTCTGCCTGCCTCTCTGCCTACTTGTGATCTCTCTCTGTGTCAAATAAATAAATAAAATCTTAAAAAAAAAAGATAAAATGCTAGCAGAGCATGGCATGGTATTTTGTGTAAGGTATCCTTCCTCTGAGAATTCATTTCTCAAATTGGCAATTTTCAAAGCATCTTGTCTTGGGGGATATTTTATGTTAGGGAATTGAGACCCATTTATAGACACTCAGGTTAAAAGTGAGTATGCTACAAGGGTACAGAGATTTTCCTGGAATCTGATTGCTGTAGTTACAGATTAAAATCACATACTCTAATTTCTTTTTGCCTTAGGTTTCAGTAAAGATATATACCTGAGGGGCACCTGGGTGGCTCAGTGGGTTAAAGCCTCTGCCTTCTACTCAGGTCAGATGGAGCCCTGCATCGGGGCTCTCTGCTCAGCAGGGAGCCTGCTCCCGCACAACACCCCCCCCCCCGCCCCACCTGCCTCTCTGCCTACTTGTGATCTCTGTCAAAAAAAAATATGTACATGAAACCTGTCTTCTTAAGGTATAAATTTAAAATGAAATACATATTAATACATGCAGTAAGTACTGCAATGATTTTGAAGCTATACCATTGGCTAGTGTGAAATATATCATCACTTGATTAGGAGTGCACAGGGTTTCAGAAACTGTCCATAGCAGCCATCTTATTTAGTAAGATTTCCAGTTAATGTTTTAAGATTATAGTCATCTTGATATCTCACAGAATTTATGACCTTCCAAGGACAGACTGCATTTAGTCACCACATTGCATTAACTGATATTAACATTGGTATTTATTTGGGGTCTTCATAATTTATAGCTGAAATGTGGAAGATATACCTGCATTCAGATGTTGGCCTAATGGCAGATAACGGGACACCCTACCATTTTCTTTTTTATTTAAATATCTTTAATTCTTGTCTCTGATGGCTTCCCCTGTCACTTCATGAGTAAGTAGGGCTAATACTGGCTGCAGCAGAATCACACTCCCCATTTATCATGCTAATTGCAGTTTAATGAGGAGAGGCCTTAGGCTGGAAGACTTGTCTACCTAGAGTCCTATTGGAGTGGAGTTTATTATGGTAATTAATATAGCCTATGATAATTAAATTGCTCTATTAGATAGGTACTGTATTTATCATAAAGATTCACTATAGCAAAACTTTTTTGAGGGCATTCAAAGACCAATTTTGAAAATCAAGTTCTCTGGAGATGTGTCTTTTTAAAACAAAATTGGTTTGGATCCCATTTTCAGATATTTCTCCTCAGAGCAAGACTGGCTACATAACTTGGGAAGCCTGTTTCAAAATGAAAACACAGGACCCCTTTTTCACAAAGCACCAAGAAATTGCCATAAAGGTACTAAAATTTAAAGCTTTTTTCTTTCTTCCACACATTTTCCCTGCTTGTATGCATGCTCCATTGTCTCATTGAACTTTACTTAAAAAATGAAAGTTCAGCAATAAATGAAGAATTTCAAGATGGTGACAGCATGAAGCCCGAGTGTAGGGTCCTGTGTGACTGCTCAGATTGATTGCACTCCCATGAAGCTTGCCCTGCCTCAGAGTGCAGTAGTATAGAAAGCAAGAACCATTTTTACCTAATTGGAACTGAACTAATCTCATGCCAGATTGTAATGTGATAAAATCCGAAGAAAGTCCAATCAAATCTGGGCCAACAGACACCTGGAGATCAGGCTTCTAGGGAAAACCTCAGTAGGGAAACCAGAACAATGAAAATGAAGGAACAAGGACTCCTGTGTCAGTCAGGAAGCTGCCCATGTTTTCTGCTAAGACATGAAGTCATTCCAGGACATGGTTACATCAAAGCCCTTAGGAGGCAATGAAAGAGCTAAAATAACGACATGATGAGTAGTTTAAACTTAGCTATAATTATAGGTAGTTACTGCATTAACATAAACATCCTGGTATACTCCATCTGAATAATAGTTCACTTGCCTAAAATTTACAACATTTTCCTTCATACAAAGTTTTGAACTATTGGAAACATCAGTGTGAATAAAAATATTCTAAAATGTATTGAAGAAGGTAGCAATTTTCTCTTTCTTTTACCTGCTTTAGTGACTAATTTGTTTCTTTGCTAATTGTTGGATGAATTCAATAGGACCCAGTATATTATCTTACGTATAAATGATGGTCAGTAAATGCTCATGGAAATAATTATATATTACTAACTCTCCACAGCAATGGACTGGTAAGCCTTTTAGGAATATGTTCACAGGGACAGAACATTTCACTGAAATCAGAGTACTAATAGTACTCTACCTCCACAATAAAGTGGAGGTTGGCTATTGTTCCAGTTTGGAATACCAGTAATGATAAGCAAACAACTGCTCAATTGTGTGACTGCTCTAATTTCCTGGTGTAGATTATGATTTAGGTAGGGGAGTATTATCTTCTTGTCACATTAACATCATTTATAATAATAGTAGTTTAATCACACAGAATTCCCTGTGAATGCCCTGTTCCTCACAGTTTACTATAGAAAATCACTTGAATTT
Organism: Mellivora capensis; assembly: GCA_004024625.1. Lineage (NCBI taxonomy): Eukaryota > Metazoa > Chordata > Mammalia > Carnivora > Mustelidae > Mellivora > Mellivora capensis. The sequence goes on from PISX010006409.1 coordinate 67,335, forward strand.
AATTGAGTTCTTTATTTAGTTCTTTGTAGTGAGATTGTAAAGACAAACACTATTTGGAATGATTTTTTGATGACGTGCTGGAGAAAGACATATTTATTAACTCAAACCGTATATATCAAATACCTGAACAGTACTAGACCCTGGGAATATAACTGAATGAGATAAGCCTGGTCTCTCCATGGAGATTAAGGATGGTCTTTCCCTGGAGTTTATAGACTGATGGACTTCTAGAATAATGCTCCATGCTGTTAATTTCAGTCAGATTCACAGGCCCGTGCATTAAGAAGAATCAAGCATTTGAAGGTAGAATTGAGCTGAAACTAGGCTTAGAGCAACTAGACGTACTCAAAGCCAGTTTCCAACAGTTAATTATTTTGAGTGGTTTCCCCATTAGTTAAAAGGAAGAGGAGATAACAGGGAGGATAGAAATGTAGATAAATTTCTAAGTTGGACTAAATTTGGTAACTATAAAAAATGAAGTGTAGTTAATAAAGCACAAGGCAGAAGATTTCCTCTTAACTCATAGTTATTATACATCATCATTAGACAGGGAACTTGATGCTCCCTGTACTAGATTAATAGCCTGGGCATTCGTCTCTGACCTCAGCTGAAGTAGAAGCACCAGGCAACAGAAGCTGAAAATGGAGTTAAAAGAAGTACTATCTGGTATTTCATCTAGGCAGAGAAATTAAAAAGAGGAAGCCCTCAAATTGTAGAGGGGAATGTGAAAAGAAAGTATTGCTGCTCTTTTCTTTCCCTTGACAGTGCTACCCTTTGAGAACCAGCTGGCAGCTCCTGGGTCACTAGGCTTAGTCATTCCTCTTTTCAATTACAGGAGCATCCTATTAACAAGGAGATGGAGTGGGGAGAACAGTTTTTAGGAGAGAGAGGAAAAAGAGAAGGGGAATATTTTTCACATGGAGAAAAAGTCATCTGTCAGGAAACAGGGAATGGCATGCAAGTTAAGATTTTCCTGCCCCTATTATTTTTATTTTATACACTGTGAAAGGAACTGTGTTTCAGGAGGTTTAAGAAATAATAGAGGGCAGGCCTAGCAATATATAATTGTTATCTGAAGACTTGATACTCTATTGTGGGACATACAAATAAATGGGGGATATTTGAGTATATGTGAGTAAATATCTGATATACTCTTTTGAAAGAATAAATGTGCCTCGTGGTGCTTTCAGAAAAAAAAATCTGGCTGAATATGTGATGGTTTTTCATGTAATTCCAGAATCTTACCTACTACTTATGGTTTTAGCATATGTATAAGAAATGCAAGTGTATCTCAAATTATTATAACTTTCATATAGCCTCAAGGATCTGAACAATATGATCTAGGAGTTTTTCAAAAGACCCCTCTAGGTCTGTATCCATTATTTTATTAAAATACTGAAGATGAATGTTGCTTCTGAGAACATTGTTGTCATGTATCAAACTAAAAAAGGAAATAAAACTCTTAATTATGTTTTGAAACTTAATCAGATGGCTATTCTAGAAACTCTCACTGTAATGAAACAAATAACTATCAGATGCAACTAATGATCTTGAGGTGTAAGCAGAATTGTTTCATTTTTAGTAATTTGCCCATTTCTTAAATTGGTTAATGCAAGAGTAAAATTTAATTTAGATAGCTTATCCTGGAACACTGTATTGTCTATTCTTCTTTTTTTAGTTTTTATTTAAACTTAAGTTAACATATAGTGAATATTAGTTTCCAGAGCACAGTGTAGTGTTTTAACACTTCAGTACATAACCCAGTGCTCATCACAAGTGCACTCCTTAATACCCATCACCTATTTCACCCATCCCCCACCCACCTCCCTTCTGGTAACCATCAGTTTGTTCTCTATAGTTAAGAGTCTGTTTCTTAATTTGCCTCTCTAGCTCTTCCTCTTTGATCATTTGTTTTGCTTCTTAAGTTCCACATATGATGGGGCACCTGGGTGACTCAATCAGTTAAGTGTCTGCCTTCCACTCAGGTCATGATCCCAGAGTCCTGGAATGGAGCCCCATATCAGTATCCTTGCTTAGCAGGGAGCTTGCTTCTCCTGCTGCCTGTGCTCCCCCTGCTTGTGCTTTCTCTCTCTCTCTCTTTCTGACAGATTAAAAAAAAAAAATCTTTAAAAAAATTCTACATATGAGTGAAATCATATAGTATCTGACTTTCTCTGACTGACTTATTTCACTAAGTATAATATTCTGTAGCTCTATCCATGTTGTTGCAAATGACAAGATTTCATTCTTTTTTATAGCTGAAAAATATTCCTCTGTGTTTTATGTGTGTATGTGTCTACACACATTGTGGTATATACATATATACCACATCTTCCTTATCCATTCATCAATCGATGGACATGGGGTATTTCCATAATTTGGCTCTTGTAGATAATGCTGCTTTAAACATTGGGGTGTATATATCCCTTTGCATTAGTATTTTTAAAAGATTTTATTTATTTGAGAGAGAGGACAAGGAGGGGGAGTGGCAGGCAGAGGGAGAGGGAAAAGCAGGCTCCCAGCAGAGCAGGGGAGCCCATTGTGGGACTCATTCCCAGGACCCCAGGATCATGACTTGAGAAGAAGGCAGTGGCTTAACCAACTGAGGCACCCAGGCGCCCTGCATTAGTATTTTCGTATTCTTTGTATTCTTTAAATACCTAGTAGTGCTATCACTAAATTGTAGTTCTATTTTTAATATTTTGAGGAACCTCCATATTGTTTTCCAGAGTTGCTATACTAGCTTGCATTCCCATCAGCATTGCCCCCAAGCGTTCTTTTCTCCACGTCCTCCCCAACACCTGTTGTTCTGTTGTTGATTTTAGCCAGTGTGAGAGTTGTGAGGTGATAGCTCATTGTAGTTTTGATTTGCATTTCCCTGATGATCGGTGACGTTGAACATCTTCTCATGTGTCTGTTGGCCATCTGTATGTCTTTGGAAAAATGTCTATTCATGTCTTCTGCCCATTTTTAATAGGATTATTCATTTTGGGGGTATTGAGTTTTAGAAATTCTTCATATATTTTGAATACTAATGCTTTATCAGATCTGTCATTTGCAAATATCTCCCATTTTATAGGCTGCCTTTTAGTTTTTTGTCCATTGATTCTTTCACTGTGTTTGAGCTGTTTATTTTGATGTAGTCCCAATAGTTTATTTTTGCTTTTTTGCCCCTTGCCTCAGGGGACATATTTAGTAAGAAGTTGCTATGGCTGATGTCTAAGAAGTTACTGCCTGTATTCTATTCTAGGATTTTTATGGCTTCGGGGATCACATTGGGTCTTTCATCTATTTTGAATTTATTTTTGTGTGTGCTGGTGGAAAGGGGTCCAGTTTTATTCTTTAGCATATTGCTGTCCAGTTTTCCCACACCATTTGTTGAAGAGATTGTCTTTTTCCTACTGAAGATTCTTTTCTACTTTGTCAAAGATTAATTGACTATATAATTCTGAACTCTTTCTGGGCTTTCTATTCTATTCTGTTGATCTGTATTTTTGTGTTAATACCATACTGTTTTGATTACTAGAGCTTTTTGATATAACTTTGTAATGTAAGTCCAGAATTATGGCTCCTCTACTTTTGGTTTTCTTTTTGAACGTTGCTTTGGGTATTCAAGGTCTTTTGTGTTTCCATATAAATTTTAGGATTGTTTGTTCTAGCTCTGTGAAAAAATGTTGTTGGTATTTTTATAGGGATTTCTTTAAATGTGTAGATTGCTTTGGATAGTACAGACATTTTAACAGTATTCTTCCATTCCATGAGCATGGAATGTCTTCACATTTCTTTGTGTCCTCTTCAGTTTCTTCTATTAATGTTTTATAGTTTTCAGAGTACAGGTCTCTTGCCTCTTTGGTTAGGTCTATCCCTGAGTACCTTATTACGTTTGGTGCAGTTGTAAATGGAATTGATTCCTTAATTTTTCTTTCTCTGCTTCATTGTTGACATCTAGAAATGCAACAGATTTCTGTACATTGATTTTGTATCCTAACACTTTACTACATTTGTGTATTAGTTTTAGCAGTTTTTTTGGTGAAATCTTGCAGGTTTTATATATATGGTATCATGTCTTCTGCAAATAGTGATTTAGATGCTTTTTATTTCTTTTTGTTGTCTGATTGCTGTGGTTAGGACTTCCCGTACTTGAGTCGACCTCCCTGTCTTGTTCCTGACCATAGACGGGAAAGTATCAGGGGTTTGTTTTTTTTTTCCCATTTAGGATGATATTAGCTGTGGGTTTCTCATATGTGACCTTTATTATGTTGAGGTATGTTCCCTATAAACCTACTTTGTTAAGGGTTTTTATCATGCATGGATGTTGTACTTTGTCAAATGCTTTTTCTGCATCTGTTGAAATGATCTTGTGGTTCTTATCCTTTCTTTTATTAATGTGATATATTACATTGTTTGATTTGTGAATATTGAGCCACCTTTGCAACCAAGGAATAAATCCCACTTGATTCTCAGTGGCTGATTTTTTATTGTATTGTTTGATTTGGTTTGCTAGTATTTTGTTGAGGTTTTTCCATCTGCATTCATCAGAAACATTGGCCTGTATCTCTCTTGGTGTCTTTATCTGGTTTTGGTATTGAGGTAACGCTGGCCTCATAGAATGAATTTGGAAGTTTTCCTTTCTTTTCTATTTTTTGGGAGCATTTGAGAAGACTAAGTAATAACTCTTCACAATAGCCAAACTGTGGAAAGAGCTGAGATGCCCTTCAACAGGCGAATGGATAAAGAAGATGTTGTCCATATACACAATGCAGTATTACTCAGCCATCAGAAAGGATGAATACCCAGCTTTTGTATCAACATGGATGGGACCGGAGGAGATTATCCTAAGTGAAATAAGTCAAGCAGAGAAAGTCAATTATCATATGGTTTCACTTGTTTGTGGAATATAAGGAATAGCATGGGGGACATTAGGAGAAGGAAGGGAAAAATGAAGGGGGGGAAATCAGAGAGGGAGACGAACCATGACAGACTGTGGACTACAGGAAACAAACTGAGGGTTTTAGAAGGGAAGGGGATGAGGGGATGGTGAGACCAGTGATGGGTATTAAGGAGGGCACGGAGTGCAAGGAGCACTGAGTGTTATATGCAAACAATGAATCATGGAACACTGCATCAAAAACTAATGATGTACTGTATGGTGACTAACATAACATAACAAAAATAAATGGTTGGTAGAATTCGCCTGGACTTTTGTTTGTTGGGAGTTTTTTTTTAAGATTTTATTTATTTATTTGACAGACAGAGATCACAAGTAGGCAGAGAGAGAGGAGGAAGCAGGCTTCCCGCTGAGCAGAGAGCCCAATGCAGGGCTCTATCCCAGGACCCTGGGATCATGACCTGAGCCAAAGGCAGAGGCTTTAACCCACTGAGCCACCCAGGCACCTCTGTTGGGAGTTTTTTGATTACTGATTCAGTTTCTTTGCTGGTAATCATTCTGTTCAAATTTTCTATTTTTTCATGTTTCAGTTTTGATAGTTTATACGTTTCTAGGAATTTATCCATTTCTTTTAGGTTGTCCAATTTTTTGGCATATAGTTTTTTATAATATTCTCTTGAAACTGCAATTTTCTGGTGTTGGTTACTATTTCTCCCTCTCATTTGTGATTTTAATTATTTGGGTGCTTTGTCTTTTTCATAAGTTTGGCTAGAAGTTTACAAATTGTATTAATTTTTTTTTTAAATCCAACTCCTGATTTCATGTTCTGTTCTATTATTTTTTAGTCTCGGTATCAATTATTTCTGCTCTAATCTTGGTTATTTTTCTTCTGGCTTTAGGCTTCATTTGTTCTTTTTCTAGCTTGTTTTGGTGAGATTTTTCTCTTGAGGTAGCTGATATACTTCCCTCTTAGAACTGCTTTTGCTATATCCCAAAGGTTTTGGACCATTGTGTTTTAATTTTCATTTGTTTTCATGTATTCATGTATTTTTAAAATTTCTTCTTTGATTTCCTGGTTGACCTATTCATTGTTTAATAGCATGTTATTTATCCTCCGTGTATTTATGGCTTTTCCAGTATTTTTCTTGGGGTTGATTTCTAGTTCCATAGTGTGGTCAGAAAAGGTGCATGGTATGACTTCAACCTTTTGTATTTGTTATACCTTGTTTTGTGACCTAATATATGATCTCTTCTGGAGAATGTTCCATGAAAAGAATATGTATTCTGCTGTTTTAGGATGGAATGTTTTGAATATATCTGTTGCATCCATCTGGTCCGGTGAATCATTCCAAGTCATTGTTTACTTGTTTATCTTCTGCTTAGATGATCTGTCCATGTAATGTAAGTGTGCTATTAAAATCCCATATTATTATTGTATTATTACTGTTCCTTTATGTTTGTTATTACTTGTTTTATATATTTGGGTGCTCCCATGTTGGGTGCATAAATACTTCCAATTGTTATATCTTCTTGTTAGATTGTCCCCTTTATGATTTTATCGTGCCCTTCTTTTTCTCTTGTTGCATCCTTTGTTTTAAAGTTTAGTTTGTCCAATATAAATATTGCCACTCTGGCTTTCTTTGACATCCATTTCCATGGTAAATGTTTCTCCATACCCTCACTTTCAATGTGCACGTACCTTTAGGTCTAAAATGAGTCTCTTGTAGGCAGCATATAGATGGGTCTTTTTGTTTTTTAACCCAGTCTGATGCCCTATATCTTTCAACTGGAGTGCTTAATCCATTTACATTCAAAGTAATTATTGATATGATATATATGATATAACAGATAGATATGTATCTGTTGCTATTTTAGTACTTATACTTTGGGGTTGTTTTTGGAGATTTTCTTTGATCCTTTCTTCTTCCCTTCATGTTTTGTTGATTTTCTTTAGTGATATGTTTGGAGTTCCTTCTCTTTCTTTTTTGCATGATTATTAGTATAATTGTGGTTATAGTGGTTTTTAATATATGAATACCATTAAGTTTGTATATAACTTTTTCTACATATGGTAGTCTATTAAGTTGATGGTCATTCAAGTTTGAACCTATTCTTTACTCCACCTCTCCCCACATTTTAGGCATATGTTATTGTAACATATGTAATTTTTCTGAGTTCTTGACTAATATTTGACAGAAATATTTAATTTTACTGCTTTTGTGTTTCCTGCCTTTATACTGCCACTTTTGGTCTCTGCATTTGGAGTCCCCTTTAATATTTCTTGCAAGGCTGCTTTAGTGGTCTTGCCTCCTTTATTTTTTTGTTTGCCTGGGAAACTCTATCTCTCCTTCTGTTCTGAGTGATAATTTTTGCTGGCACAAATAGAGTATTCCTGGCTGCAGATTTTTCCCATTCAGGTCTTTGAATATATCATGTTATTTCCTTCTGACTTGCCAAGTTTCTGTTAAAAAATCTCTTGCTAGCCTTATGGGTTTTCCTTTGTAAATTAATGACTTCTTTTCTCTTGCTGCTTTTACGATTTTTTCTTTATCATTTTATTTTACAAATTTAGTTACAATATATCTTACTGTGGTTCTGATTCTTTTGATTTTGTTGGGATTTCTCTCTGCCTCTTGAATCTAGATGTCTGTTTTCTTCCCCAGGTTAGGGAAGTTTTCAGCTATTAAATTTTCTGTCTTCCTTCCTTTCTTCTTCTGGGACTCCTATAATAGGAATAATATGTTTGATGGAGTCACTGATTTCCCCAAGTCTATTTTCATTTTGCATATTTCTTCTTTCTCTCCTTTTTTAAGCTTCATTGTTTTCCATTACTTTGTCTTCTAGGTCATTACTTGGTTCTTCTTCTTTCAGCCTGCTGTTCATTGAGTCATGTGTGTTTCTAATCTCATTTATTGCACTCTTCATCTCTGATTCTTTTTTAACTTTCACCTCTGTGGTAAGGGTCTCACTGACGTGTTCCATATTTTTCTTTAGCCCAGTGAGTATACTTATGTTTCTTTCTTTAAATTCTCTATCAGTTATGTTACTTATATCTGTCTTGGTTAGTTCTTTGGCTGTGGCCTTATCTTTTCCACTTGGGATAAATTCCTCCTTTGCATTTTGTCTAAGTCTCTGCCTTCTTCTGTGTTTTTAAAAAAAATTAACAGTTACATCTGCTCCTGAAAGTAATGGCCATGTGAAAAAGAGGTCCTGTGGTGACCAGGGCCTGCTACTTCAGAAAGTACCTCCAGTGTGTGCTGCATGTGCTCTGCTGTTGTGTTCTGGCTCCTTTAGGCCAGTTGTCTGTAGAGGTGCTTCTTGCCTGCTGTGGCCAGTGTTTGTTTCCTGGCTTGAACGTTGTGAGTCTTAACCAGGTGTGCTTTGGTCTACTCATGAAATGAGACATGTCACCACCGGTGTCAGAACTGAGGCTCTGCAAAACTCTTGGTTTGAAGATGTAGTGTGGTCTACGGCCATACCACCCTGAACGCGCCCGATCTCGTCTGAAGATGTAGTGTGGCCAGGGGTTTGTGCTCATCTTCTGGTGGAATAGCCCTCCATGCTGGGACTGAAGCAAGTGTGACTGAAAAGGATGGTTCCAGTGGAGCTCGGGGAGGTGGGGTTTGGTGTAAACAAGTTATGCAGCCAGTGTCAGCACTGTGTTGCTTCCCACAGGTGGCTCCGTGTTTATGTTCATGGCCAGGGGAGGGAAATGGCACCAGCCAGCTCCTTTTTTCTCAGAGATGTCTTTCAGTAAATGTCTGCCTTTCGGGGGCAAACTCCAAGAAGAGCAAATAATCTCCTCACTGTGTGTCCCAGGTGTTGTTCAGATTGCTGTTTATATGCTGTATGACCCTGGGTTGTTCTCTCCCGAAACAGGGCAGTGCCCTCCTGACTATCCCAGCCATAACAAATGACCTTCAAAACCCCAGGCTTTTTAACCCCTCTGGTAGCAAGAACTCTTGAAACTCAGCCCCTCTCCTTTATGAAACAAGTGCCTTTGGTGAAATGTTCTTATGCATTCCCCTGTGTGCTCCTCCCTCTTTCACTCTTCTTCTCAACCACAGCCCCCTCTCCTTTGCAGCACTGTGATATGTTTCTCTCCTAAACCACATGGCTGCACTTCCTACCTTGCCTGATGTGGCCTCTTTAGTTGTGGAGTTTGTTCTCTCAGTCTTCAAGTCAATTTCTGGGATATTTAGGATGATTTGAAAGTTATCTAGTTGTATTGGTGGTCCAAGGTGAGCCTATGGTCCTATTACCCCACTGCCATCTTCCTGTCTCCTCTGGATTCTCCATTCTTCTATGAGAAAGTTTTGAGAATTGAATGTTTTTAGTGTCATGATAATGGAACAGAGCTATTTGGATTTTTCAGTTCAGATTGTTCCAACATAGTATCATAGGAAGTTTGCTTTTTGGATACCACCTCTCATATCAGAGATTGATTATTTTTATTCACTGATAATATTTTTAAATGCTTCAGGTTCTGAGCATATGCTTTGTAATCCTGGTTTGGTCATGGGCCTACATGGTGTGGATGTTAATCCATCAATTCACCTTTGAAAATCCCATCTCTCTTCTTAAATTAGCTAGTAATAAACGTGACTCATATCATGGCTTTACTTTTTGCAGAAAAACTCACATAGCAATTTGAAGATGTGATCTCAGATACTCAGTAGGATTAAATTTATTAATAAAGCAAATTATAATATCCATAGTTGTTTCTTCATGTAAGAGAAGTGTTCACAAAGAGCTGTGTTTGAGTTTTATTGTAATTGGAATAGACAAATTTGATGTGATGCTTTTAATCTGAAGATTTTTAATTTAAATTCTTAAGAATTGAAGGTTGAAAGTTTACATTTTACTTAACTAGTTCACATGTGTGCATGCTTTTCTGTGTGCATGTGGGCTGGGTCAAAAATAAGACTGTTGGAAACCCTGTCCCTGAAAAGCATTCTGGATACTGCCCCGATATATAATTCAAAATAAAGTGATTTTAATGATAGTAAAATTCTTATTTTTCTTATGATGGTAAGTAACGCTTTCTCTAAAGTATAATTTGTCTTTTTTTTTCAATAAATTTCTTCACAAGGCCTTGCTTTACTGATGTCCTAAGCACAGAGCATTGTGTGAATGTGGGTACCCACTTCAAGATTGTTCAGTTTTAATAAAATTAACCAGATATTGACAAATTTCTGCCTCAACTCTTTGCGCAGAGCTTCAAAGTACATCTTCCAAGCTATTTCATTTTTCTAAGTGTTTGCTTTTAACCTAATTTATCCTCTTAGTCTCATTGGGAAGGAGAAAATTTCAGTGAAATATGTGCTCAGTTTCTTGTTTGGTCCCTAATGAAATTTGTACTCGAAAAAGCTTAGTGTTTTGGAAAATTTTAGCATTAAAAAGAAATATTTGACTCCAGTTACTTTTTTAAACCAAAATAAAGTACCTCTAGTGAAAAAGTCCAAATCACAGCATTGAAGAACTTTTCCATAATAATCCCTGAAGATAAATTAAAGTGCTTTGTTTTTTCTGTAATTATTTTTTTGGATAATCTCATACAGCCTAGTCTGGGGAGTATATTATGAGTTTCTCCATTAAATTTGTTTCTGCTGTACATTAATGCCTAGTGTTTTATAGGCTTGCAGTTTTCTTTCTTTGGGAACTTTATACATAGTTTCCAGCTGACATGGTTGTGAGCAGAAGCTAATGAACTAAAGTCATTGTACACCAACCGGACTGGATTTGTTTGATTTTACTCTTCTGTGCAGTTGTTTTCTTTCCGTCTTGCATTTTGGTTTCCAAAGCAACTAAGGGCTAATTTCATGAACCACCTGTGGTAGTTCTTTAGCCTAAGGTTATTAAAAAATATGGCCCCAGACGGAACTACTGATGAAAGGAACAGGAGAGAGGATAGAACTGACAGTCATAGATTAAAGCCAAAGTACAGAAAAGAAACAATAATCCAGAACATTTGAGGGATCACAACAAGTCAGGTCTGAAAGTGGCAGCATAGGCTAGGGTAGTCTTTTAAAACACAACATAGATGCAAAAATTTTGTAAGGGCAGAATCAAAGTAGGGAAAGCCCTAGCATCCACAAGGGACTGAGTGAGGAGAAGCTGGAAGATAAAGGGAGTTTTTTTTTAAGAGGATAGGTGAATACCAATATTAGAGATGAGCTTATAAGAATAATACTAATGACCAATAAAAACAACAAAAGGATCATAAGAATAATGCCAGCAATAGAGATGATCCTATAAGAATACAGGGTGTGAGGTAACACAGTGTCACTGTGTGACAGAAGGCAGAGGAAAATAGGCAGCAATGGTGGGAGAGAGGGAAGAAGAGAAAGTAAGAAAAAGAGGGATGAATGGAAAATGAGAGAAAAGGATGACCACTGGTATGTTACATAAGGTAAAACTAAGAACATTTAGCTTTGTGGCAGTTCTGAGAGATATTTATTCATTTGTGTTTCTAACTATGTTATTTTATTTCTAGAATAACAGTTCAGGCACAGGAGACTAAAATGCTGGTCAAAGAACTAGTACTTCTTTGTTTTATTATTATGGTTATATCTAGGTCTCAGTTTGCTCATTTGTAGTACCTATCTGAAAGAGACTGAGACTTTGACACACACACACACACACACACACACACACACACACACACACACGAGAGAGAGAGAGAGAGAGAGAGAGAGAGAGAGAGAGCGCTGAAAGATTTAAATACAATTCATGCTTTATCTGTTTCCAAAAATGATTTGAAGATTTAATAATATTGAAATATACACAGTATAAGAAAGTTATATGGCATAAAAGCCAAGATGTAAGATCTTGTAGAAAGAGACACATAGGGGTGCCGGCGTGGCTCAGTGGGTTAAGCTGTTGCCTTCGGCTCAGGTCATGATCTCAGGGTCCTGGGATCAAACCCCACATCAGGCTCTCTGCTCAGCGGGGAGCCTGCTTCTTCCTCTCTCTCTGCCTGCCTCTCTACCTACTTGTAATCTCTGTCTGTCAAATAAATAAATAAAAATCTTTAAAAAAGAAAAAGAAAGATACACATATACTGCAGTAAGTGAAAAGCAGTACTTATTTTATTTACTAAGTTGACTAAATTTAGCTCTCAGCTTCCTGGTAGCAGAGAAAAGGGCAAAACAGGAAAATCTGGAGCGTTTTCACTGTCAGATACGGAGACACAGTACACGTTGAAGTAAAAATAACAAAATTTTTCTCTAATTTTCCTTTTATGAGCCATTTATCACATATATGAGAGTTCAGAAAACTACATCCCATGAGCCAAATACATTTTTTGCCTCTTCTTGTTAATAAAGTTTTATTGGCATACAGTCACATCTATTAGATTACCTATTGTCTATAGCTACTTTCTTGCTACAGTGGCAAAGTTGAGTAGTTGGTACAGAGACCACGTGGCCCAACAAACCTAAAATATTTGGTATCTCGTTCTTTCCAGAAATAGTTTGTCACCCCCAAGCTTTCTGAAAGGAACACTGAGTAAAATAATGTGCATTCTGCTAAATAATGGCTAAAAAAAGTTACTTAGACTTCTCTGAGGAGATTTATTAATACCATATAAATATCCAAGTTAACACTTCAACTTGTATTTAGTGAAAGCATTTGTATTTTGTTATGGCAGGGCAGGGAGGCTCTTAAGACTAATATACTGTAGCTTCTTTGCTCTCTTCTTTTTTTTTTTAAAGGCTTTTATTTTTTTACGTTTTTATTTACTTATTTGAGAGAGAGAGAGAGAACATGGAAGGGGGAAGGGCAGAGGGAGGAGCAGACCCCCTGCTGAGCAGGGAGCCCTGTGTGGGGCTCAATCCTGGAACTCCAGGATCATGATCTGAGCTGAAGGCAGTCACACAACCAACTGAGCCACCCAGGTGCCCCTGCTCTTTTTTTTAATGAATGTGTGGTAGAGCCATATTTCTGAGAAAAATTCTTCTTTATTTCTAGATTTATTAAGCTGTAAGTGACATCAAACATTGTGTAAATTTAAAATGTATATGTTGATTTCATATACTTAAATATTGCAAAATTATTGCCACCAATAATTAGCATCAGCTAACATCTCATCATATCATGTAATTCTTTTATGTGGTGAGAATATTTATTATTTACTCTCTTTGCATCTTTTAAGTATGTAATACAGTATTATTAACTATCATCACCATGATGCATTTTAGATCACCAGAACTTAGTTATTTTTTGATGAGAAGCTTGTACTCTAACCAATATCTCCCCATTTTACCTACCCTCTAGCACCTGGTAACCAACATTCTCTGTGTTTCTTTGATTCCTGCTAATACAGTATCTCATACAGTGTTGTCTTTCTGTGACTTACTTCACTTAGCATAATGCTCTCAAGGTTGACTAAAAATCTTTTAGAGCTAATCAATTAATTTAGTAAAGTTGTAGGATACCTAATTAACATACAGACAAGAGTTGCATTTCTGTATACTAACAGTGAAATTTCTGAAAAAGAAATACAATAATCCTAATCACAATAGCATCAAAAATAATAAAATATTTAGGAATCAATTTAACCAGGAGATGAAAGAGTTATATACAGAAAACTATAAGACTTGAATGAAAGAAATTGAAGAACTTAACCAGTGGAAAGTTATCTTATGTTCATGGATCAGAAAAATTAATATTGTTAAAATGTCCATACTACCCAAAGCCATCTATAGATTCAGTGCAATCCCTATCAAAATTCTGATGGCATTTTTTTTACAGAAAGAAAAACAACAGTTCTAAACTTTGGATGGAAATACAAAAGACTCCAAAACACAAAGCAGTCCTAAGAAAGAACAAAAAAGCTGGAGGCATGATACTTCCTGATGTTGAACTATAGTCCAGAGCTTAAGTAATCAAAATAGTATGGCACTGGCATAAACATAGATACATAGATCAGTGAAACAGAATTGAGAGCCCAGAAATAAAGTTTCACTCTCTGGTTGTAGTGGGTATTTACTGCTCTGAGGTACTGGTACAGTATCTCCATAGTAATAAAAGCCACCTAACTATGTTCAGATATCTCTGTCTCTCCCATGCCCTCTAAGTGCTTTATGATAAAACCACCATACATCTACCTTCCCCTCCACCTATACTCTAAGGTTGAACTCTGATTGTCTCACATCAGTCACCATACTCCATTCCTCTAGCCACAGTGCTTGATTCAGGCGTTGGGCACAGAACCCATTGTCATGAGACAATGAATATGAGTAGAGATTTTTTTTCTAGAAGCTCCATAAGACACATTCGTTCTATGCAAGACGCAAGAAAGTATGGAGTTCCTAGACACCATACGCAGACATTGTGTATCATTAAGGAAAAGTAACTTTAGAAGGAAACACATATAGGGGGAAGGTAAAGAAGAAAATGGTAAATTAATGATTGTTTGGTAAATCAAGCCTCAGCTGAAAGTTATGCCATCTCTGTTCTCACTGACATCATGAAGTTTAAAACTTGTCATTATGTAAGCAACTTTGAAAAGTTATGTTATTTTTTAATGAAAGATTTGTCATAAACTAGTCATCTTCCAGTACAATATAGAGAAGTGAGAGACTGAAGAATGATTAGTTAATGAATATCAGAAATCTTATCTAAACTTTTGGCTAAATCAAAGTCTACTCTTCATAGAAACTTCAAAATGCCTGGAACATAGAGATATCATGGGCTGTGATGGCAAATCTAACCCTCTCTTGGGAAAACTCAGCGTATTCTTTCTAAGAGACCATTTCACTTTGTAGAAAGGAAGGTTTCAAGGAGTATTGCAAAGTATTAAAAAGAAAAGAGCTTTTTTTTTTTAAAGAGCTTTATCAGAGCCTTCATTGAATAATAATGATTGTTCCTGTTTAGTGCAAATGAAGTGCAGCAGGGAGCTCTGGGAAAATACGGGTTGTCATGGTAACTGATAACACTTTTTCCTTGCTGGAAGTCTAGATAGTCAAAGAGGCTACACAAGGCCATGTTTCTTTAGAGACTTTTCCTAAGTAAAGGAAATAAGAAAAAGGGGGGAAAAGGAAGATCTGTCACTCAGTTGAACTCTGTTCTGCTCACTAAGATAACAGACTTATAAGGAAATGCTGTTTTGCATAGTTAGCTGACTCAAGTAGGTGAAAATGGGATGTCTCTTTCATAATACAGTCAACTTAATACAGGTAGGCAGATGAGTATTTTGTAACCAAAGTCTGAGAAAGTACTGCTCAGAAGAAAATTCCGAGTAAGTTTAAAATGAAAATTAAGTTCTCCAGTGACAACATTTAATATTTAATGTGAGGGGGGATTGCTTTTCTTTTGGAGTTGGGTATGAACCCAAAACTGAAAAACAGTATTTAAATGTTCTTTAGAACACATCTGAGTTTTCTGAACCTAAGCTTTCTTCCCTGTGAAATCAGCACTTTGAAAGAGGTCTAGTTTTTCAAACATTTTTCTTTTTTTATTTTTTAAAAATATTTTATTTATTTATTTGACAAACATCACAACTAGGCAGAGAGGCAGGCAGAGAGAGAGAGAGAGAGAGAGGAGGAAGCAGGCTCCCCGCAGAGCAGAGAGGCCTATGCGGGGCTTGATCCCAGGACCCTGGGACCATGACCTGAGCCGAAGGCAGAGGCTTTAACCCACTGAGCCACCCAGGCACCCCTCAAACATTTTTCTTAATAAAAGCCTCAAGAAGAAAGTTTCCCTTTATTCCCTGCTAGGTTTTTTGACTAGTCTAATAAGTGATGTAAGACAGATTAACAGGAGAAAAACAGAAGTTTAATAATAGGTATGCCTCCAGTGTACTTCGGGGAAATGTAGGAAAACGTAGTCACTCTCATAAATAGCCTAAGCCTTTGGTTTAAACACCCTCTCTCGCTAAAGATAAAAGAACCTGTTGCGGCTGGGAAGTCAGTTAGGGGAGGTTACCAGGAAAGCACAGTAAACAAGGGAATAGTTGTTGGGCAGATTTAAGTCGGTGCTTTCACCATTGGTAACTATATATACATCCCCTTCTTCCTGGTAGAGTCTGGGAGACACCCTTATAAATGGAGATTTCCCTAATAGATGTAAATATCTCTCACAGAGCGGTCACTTCTACTTGGTATTCAGAGCTGCTCCTGTGTTTGCAGTTTTTTAAAAATAACCAGCTTAAAATAGTCAGTCTGCCAAAGGCATATCTAGGGGTGGCAAAATTTCCTTCTCTTCACATGTAAACAGATAAAATTGCAGAGTCTCGGGATGGAGCCTTAGCCGGAAGCTCAGAAACAGAGCTGCTGAGTTTCCTTTCTCTCTGTAATAGTTCTTAAGACATTTTATAGGAAATAATTGACAGATGTATGTGTTTTAAAGCTTCTGCCTTTTAAATAGTCACACTTGAAATGTCTTAATTGCTCTTAAAAGGAACTATTCTCCATCTGGTAGCAGCTTTCCAAGTAACTCAGGAAGGAGGCAACAACTAGATCAGAGTAATCAACTCTAGGGTTGAATGAATTGATGTTTGAAAGTTCTGTCTTATGCTTCTGGAAGGAAAGAATTAAATTCTAGAGATCTTGCTTTACAAATCTTTACCTATTATGTGAAAATATCTTTTTTTCCTGTTAATTCTTTTTATTTAATTTTTTAAAAAAATTTTATAAACTTATATATAATGTATTTTTATCCCCAGGGGTACAGGTCTGTGAATCGCCAGGTTTACACACTTATGTGAAAATATCTTAATGAAAACTTATACATACTCCTATTCTACAATCTGATACAATTCTTGTGATATTAACAAAGGCAAATTTAAATGCTGCATATGAAAGCTGTTTTAAAAGCTGAGGAAAGATCTCACCTGTAAGCTGGTTTCTTTAATCTAATATACTGGCTTAATATAAGATTTCAAGTCCAGCTCATGGGCACACTATAAGAATGTATTGAATAAACATAAGATTGTAAGGGCCTATTTAGCCAGAGCTGGCCCACCTCGGTTGAACAGCCATTTTGTTGTTTATGCCCCACCCCCAACTTACTTAAAAGCAAGTCCGGGAAACCAGTCCCAGGTAACAAAGCCCAAATACAAGGGTGGGTCAGGTCAGGTGGAGATAACAGCCAGAATGCAGGGATGAGTCCGGTCAGGGGGAGACATCCAATCAGTAAATCCAGCATATTGTCTCCCTAGCTACCAAGGAGTGTGGGCCCCGCCTTTTGGGCACCAATTCTGACCAAGGGTGATAGGCTAGTTCAAATAGCTACTGTGGGGTGAATTGTAATTCAATTGACCACCCGTGTGGGACCTAGCATGACTGTGCAGCTTTCTCTGTGTGTTGCAATCTCATTGGCCTCCTGTGTGTGGCCAGGCCCAACCACATGGCCTTTGCTCTATAAAAGTTAGTCTGTAAGGCAGGGAGGGGTCGCGCTCTCTGTAAGGGGCCGCCCCGACCAGTCTGTTTGACAGTCGGTTTGCTTCTTGATGCTTGGCGCGAAATAAAGCTTTGCTTGACCTTCGCTTTTTATCAGTCTCGCTCCTTTGACCACAGACCCATTATTGGGGGACCCAACAAGATCCTGCTCCAAGTTGTGTGAAATTAAGTAACATTTATAGAAATTTTGACATATTATTTAAGTATGGATTCTAGTTTAAATTGAGCTGGAACATTTTTGAGAATGAAAGGGGAACTAAGTAAAGATAGCAGCACTGACTGATTTATAACAGTTATAAACAGGGACAGTCTTAGGAAATCAGACATATGGTTACCCTATTTACAGTACTTTTAATGATGGCATATCAACTGGCCTGACTCCTATAACAATAACATATTACCCTAACTAGCTTCCTTCTAAATATTTAACTCTGGTCTTCAGTTTTTAAAAGATAAGTACTTTTGTAACTTTGAGACAAAACAGTTACCCTTCATTTATTTGAAAATCTTTCCAGATGCTCATGGAATTCTTAGTATTTAAGAACTGTACAATGAGGCATTTACCATATGTCCACTTGTTATCCTACTGGATCTCAGCTAAAACCTGTTATATGACCTCTTATATCTTGAAGACAGTGTCTGTCTTTTTTTTTAAAGATTTTATTTATTTATTTGACAGAGATCACAAGCAGGCAGAGAGGCAGGCAGAGAGAGAGAGGAGGAAGCAGGCTCCCCACTGAGCAGAGATCCCAGTATGGGGCTCAATCCCAGGACCCCGAGATCATGACCTGAGCCGAAGGCAGAGGCTTAATCCACTGAGCCACCCAGGAGCCCTGACAGTGTCTGTCTTTAAGATATTGATACTCTATTCTTTATTATAGGTGTTTATGTCTTCATATGATCCCTTAAATTTATTAAAGATTTAATTGGTATCTTTCACGTTTCTCTTCTAGAAAGGCTTAATCTTTCTGCTTGCTATCATATGATTGAAAAGGAAACTACAAGCGTGGATTTGTGAAGGGTGAGAGACTGGATTGGGTGGAGGCATGGGCATTGAAATAATTCACCCAAGGCAGAACAAAGGTGATAGTTTATTGAATACACTGCAAGGGAACATTGGGCAGGACAGAAGAGGAGAGACTGTTTGCCTAGAGGCAGTGGTCAGGGGCTATAGGAGTGAGGAGGTATGGGAATGTATGGCATTTTCCTTTTTTGGTACATGTGCCCAGTTGTAAGTAGCCCATTGGTCAGCTAGGGCTTCTGGATATTGTGAGGTGTGTTGCCTAATGAGCCTGTTTGCATTCAGCTTGGTAGTCCCAGTGGGCCCTTTCACCTTTCTCACATCTCCTTGCTAAAGGCTGTTGCCTAAAAGCAGCCTCTACACTGTGTACTTCTCATTTATTCCATTGTCATCATTTTCTCATCTGGATCATTGCTGTCATAGATTATGTTTG
This sequence comes from Mellivora capensis, assembly GCA_004024625.1. NCBI lineage: Eukaryota > Metazoa > Chordata > Mammalia > Carnivora > Mustelidae > Mellivora > Mellivora capensis. The sequence continues at coordinate 86,081 of PISX010006409.1, forward strand.
AAAGGCTGTTGTTTTAAAATATCTTATGAAAACCTACTGCTTTTGGAAAAGCCTTTCATGTGTTTTCTCTGTCTCTCTTCCTGTCTATCTCCAGTTGTATCAAATGAACAAAGCACTAGTTAAGAATGGATGATAATAACCGTGGTAAAATAACCAATAATGGCAAACCCTTGAAGTCAGTGGTTCACACTTTCTGCACATTAGAATCTTTGGGAGGACTTTTAAAATAATGATGTGCAAGCCACATTTCAGATCAGTGACTTGAGAAACTCTGTAAGTGGGACCCACACATTAGTACTTTGAGTTTCCACGTGATTCTGGTAAGTAGATGAGAGCACATACCACCTCTCTCTAGGTACTCCATAATATGAACTAACCCACAGGAAAGTATAGCTCTTTTAGGGACATAGTTCTGAAAGGAAAGAGTGTATCTATGTGTAGTTGTGTGTGTGTTTGGAGTATTTGACAGTAATAAAATTAGGACCTTGAAGAAAAAAAAACTTATGCTGTAAAAGGAGGTAATGATACTTGCCATATCTACAGATAAACCCCCCAAAATAAATAAATAGTTTGTAACAGATTTTCTTTTTCTGGAAAGAAAACTTGGAAGAATACTGATATTGAAAGAATTAAAGTTAGCTCCCCAAACCACATTAGTACAGTATTATAATTTTCTTTAATCTTATTTCTAGATTTGCTGGATAATTGTTAGCATGGCTTTAATCAGGTTTAACTGTTTTTAGTTTATGAGTTGAATTTTGTCTTGGGACAACTTTTTTTTTTTTTAAAATAGGCTCCGTGCCTAGCTTGGAGCCCAACATGGGGCTTGAACTCACAACCATGAGATCAAGACCTGAACTGATACCAAGTGTCAGTCATTTAACTAATCGAGCCACCCAGGCTTCCTTTCATGTTCCCCTGCCTCTACCATGAGAATCTACATAGACCAGCCTGCTAGAAGATGAGGAGAGATACATGGAAGAAAGTAGTGTCATCCCAGCCAAGACCATCTTAGACCAGCTAGACATTATCCAATCTGCCAGCTGACCAAAAACAAATGAACAAGTCCAACAAAGATCAGCTATGTCTGGGTCAGATCAGCAGAACCACCCAGTTACCCCCACAGACAACTAAGAAATAATAAATGGGTTTTGTTTTGAGCCATTGAATTTTGAGATAATTTGTTATGCAGCATTAATGTAGCAGTAGATCACTGATAAAAAAAAAGACCATGCCTATCTGAGTTTAGTTATAAGATGCCATCATGATTGAATGACCAATGTCCTTAATGTATTGTATCTTTATATAGGTTTGAATGACAGAGATAAAGAGTTTCCTCAGGCCTCTTGCTATGAGTTTGTAGTTGTGACTTTGATGAAAATGTCATTCCTGGGTATTCTTGTTTCCAAATGAAGTGTTTCTAGGCTTGCTGTAATAACACAGTGTTGAGTACAATTTTAATGATTTTAATGACCTTTATTTCCACTCGTGAGCAGTCAGTGAAGGAGCTGCCCATGTTTTTCTAAGCCATTTAAGGACTTACATGTACCTCAGTCCCTTGTTAAGTGTTCCTAAAGGCTCTCTTGTAATCATCTTCCACTCTATCCTACAATATGCACTGGCAGAACATGGTCAATATGCAGGAATAGCTCCAAGAGAAAGAGAAAAGTTGCCTAGGACAGTGTGGGTGTGGTTTATATACAGATATTTAAATGGTTCCCTTCTTTCTAAAATTTTCAATTAATAGGTAGCTTCTGAGTACAGTTCTATTTTAGATTGGAATCAGTCACATTCCCCTGTCTCTCCTGAATCTCCTTCTTTGGTAGTTATGAATTTAAAGTGACAATATTCGAAGTAATTATGTTTCTCTCTTGCAGTATTTTCTACCTACTTGACAATTGCTATTAACTTTGTATGATCTCACAGTCCCATAATGGGGTGTACCAGGGTTCTTGTACCTGAACAACCCCATATCTGATAGGTTTATTTGAATAATCCCTTAAGATGCTATGGTTAAGTCATTAGTCATTATTTTTTTAAGATTTCTTATTTATTTGAGAGAGAGAGAGAGCATTTGGGCTGGGAGAAGGGGCAGAGGGAGAGGGAAAAGCAGACTCCCCACTGAGCAGGGAACCTGAGCTGGGGCTCAATCCCAGGACCCTGAAATCATGGCCTGAGCTGAAGGCTGACCCTTAACCAACTGAGCTACCCAGGGTCCCCAGTTCTTATTTTTTTTTTAATGAAGAACATGAAAATTCTATTTCCTGAATTCCTGTTTTTTTTTGTTGTTGTTATCACACATTCATTCACCATTTTATTTGTTGATTGAACAAACATTTATTGACTTTTGGCTAAGTACCAGACATTATTTTAAGTATATCAGGAAAAAAAATCTGAGCTCAGGTCTTACACTTTTGTGATTAATCTATGTTGTTCAACATGGATACTGACAAGCTTTCTCCCTCCCCCCCATATCTTTGAAGGTAAATATTTTTGTTAATATGTATCTAAAACTGGAGTTCTTGAAACCACTTTTGCCTGGTACAATTTGCTTTTTGCATTTTTCCTCTTAGTCATTTTTTTTCATTATCAGTTTTCTTACTGCTTCTTTTCCAGTTCCTTCTTTTCCCAAAAAAGACTCGAATTCTTAAATTGGTTCTTCATTCTTTATATATTGTCAACTAGTTTAAACTTTTTTTTTTGCCTTTTGCAAGAATGTCCCGAATGTGCCCACTAATTTAATCAGCATCCACTCCAGTAATTTGATTTTCAGAATGAATTCTCTTCACTGCCTCCAGTGGGACTTAATTCTGTATTGTTTTTAATTTCACTGTGATTCTTAGCTCATCCATTTCCTTTATATATTGTTCTGCTATCTTTTCTTCTTTGCCTGTACTCTTATGTGATTGATGTGGTCTCTTTTAATAATTTTTTAAGATTTTGAGCTTTGCTTTTCCTGAATTTTACAGAGGATATATTTTTTCCCTTATGTTTCATAGACAGCATGTTGTTTTATATTTCTGTTTGGCTTATGTCATGTATGTTCACATAACTAAGGAAATATATCAAGATAATGTGTATTTGCAAACTGGCAAGGTATATGAATGCCTCTGGCTTTCCTATTTGCCAAATCCTCTTTTCATATCAGTAGCTAATACTTGTTGATATCTACAGACCAATTTGCAGCACTTACCCTATTTTCTAACATGGGATTATTGAACTGATTCAGAACATTCTCCTATCCTTATTATCTGGATGAATTAACAGGTAATTTAAAAAATACTGTAATTCCCTGTCTGTACTCCCTTTGGACCCTCATTTTATCTATTTCTGCTTGTGTTTATGTGTAAGTAACTTCTGTTTTTGAATTTAATATGCTTCTGAGAGTTTCCTATCCACTTGTGATTCTCTGGCCTTATGGAAATTTCAGACTCAAAGTGCTTGTAGCAAGATACAAACCAGAGGTAGAAGGATTGGAGGCAGAAAGATGACTAGTCAGTGGAAGGATGGATTCCCAACTCTCTAGTTGGTACAGACTTTAGTTTCTGAATAAAGAATTCAGAGGAACAAAGTGTCTTCCAACTGCCTTTTAGAGGAGCTTAGCATTGTTTCCAACAATAGCGTTTTCAATCTTTCCATCAGCCTTGTCTTAGTTGAAATTTCTCTCATTCTAAAAACAGATTGACAGTAAATCTAGTTTTTCATTCCTTTGAGTTGTCTTTTTTCATATCATCAAAGTTATTTTCAGTGTGGGTTAAGAGAAGTTTCAATAGAGGCTGCTAACCAGATTCTATTTTAAAATAGAAGCCCTACTATTGTGGAGGTAGGGAATAAGATAAAGTGACAAATAGAAGCAGAACTTCTCAGAATATTTCTTGTTTATAGATTTAACTTTCAAAAAACTATAAAAGTGTTTTTATATGAGTAAAACAAAAATTAAATTAAAAAATTGCTTTGGCACTCAAGATGAATGAGTATTCTGTTGTTTTAGGATGGAATGTTCTCTATATATCTATGAAGTCCATCTGGTCCAATGTGTCTTTCAAAGCTTTTGTTTCTTTGTTGATCTTCTGCTTAGATGATCTGCCCATTGCTGTGAGTGGGGTGTTGAAGTCTCCTCCTATTATTGTATTATTATCAATATGTTTCTTTATTTTGGTTATTAAGTGGTTTAATAATTGGCTGCTCCCACATTGGGTGCATGGATATTTATAATTGTTAGACCTTGTTGGGTAGACCCTCATAGTATGATATAGTGTCCCTATACATCTCTTACTACAATCTTTGGTTTAAAATCTAATTTGTCTGATATGAGGATTGCTATCCCAGCTTTCTTTTGAGGACCACTAGTGTGGTAAATGGCCCTCCATCCCTTAACTTTCAATTTGGAGATGTCTTTAGGTTCAAAATGAGCCTCTTGTAGACAGCATATGGATGGGTCCTGCTTTTTTATCCAGTCTGATACTCCATCTTTTTATTGGAGCATTCAGCCCATTTACATTTAGAGTAACTGTTGAAAGGTATGAATTTAAGGCCATCATATTGCCTGCAAAGTCCCTGTTTCTGTAGATTGTCTATGTTACTTTCTGGTCTATGTTACTCTTGGGGTCTCTCTTTGCTTATAGTATACCTCTTAATATTTCTTGCAGGGCTGGCTTGGTGGTCACATAATCTTTCAGTTTCTTTCTATCCTGGAAACTCTTTATTTCTCCTTCCATTCTGAATGATAGCCTTGTTGGATAAAGTATTCCTGGCTATATATTCTTCTCATTTAGTACCCTGAATATATCTTGCCAGCCCTTTCTAGCCTACCAGGTTTCTGTGGATAGGTCTGATGTTATTCTGACATTCCTCCCTCTGTACATAAGCAGTCTCTCCCCTAGATGCTCTCAGCATAGCTCCCTTGGCTCTAAGATTTGCAAGCTTCACTGTTATATGTTGCGGTGTTGACCAATTTTATTGGTTTTGGGAGGGGTTCTCTGTGCCTCTTTGACAAGAATGCTTGTTTCCTTCCCAAGATTTAGGGAAGTTCTCAGTATGCACATGGAACTTTCTCCAGAAGAGATCACATACTGGGGCACAAAACAGGTCTCAACTGATACCAAAAGACTGAGATTATTCCCTGCATATTTTCAGACCACTGTGCTTTGAAACTGAAACTCAATGACAAGAAGCAATTTGGAAGGAACACAAACACTTGGAGGTTAAAAAGTATCCTGCTAAAGAATGAATGGGTCAGGGCGCCTGTGTGGCTCAGTCGTTAAGCGTTACCTTCGGCTCAGGCCCTGATCCCAGGGTCCTGGGATTAAGCCCTGCATCAAGCTCCCTACTTGGCAGGGAATCTGCTTCTCCCTTTCCCACTCCCCCTGCTTGTGTTCCCTTTCTCGCTGTGTCTCTGTCAAATAAATAAAATCTTAAAAAAAAAAGAATGAATGGGTCAGCTAGGAAATTAAAGAACTTAAACGATTCACTGAAACCAATGGAAATGAAAACACATTGGTTCAAAATCAGTGAGATACTGCAAAGGTGGTCCCAAGAGGGAAACACATAGCCATCCAAACCTCTCTCCGAAAATTAGAAAAATTCCAAATGCACAAGCTAACCTTATACCTAAAGATGTGGAGTAGAATAGCAAATAAAGCCTAAACCAAACAGGAGAAGAGAAATAATAAATATTAGAGCAGAAATCAGTGAAATAGAAACTGGAAGAACAGTAGAAACGGAAACTAGAAGCTGGTTCTTTGAAAGAATTATAAGATCGATAAACCTCTGGCCAGACTTATCCAAAAGAAAAGGGAAAGGACTCAAATCAATAAAATCATAGATGAAAGGGGAGAGATCATGACTAATACCAAGGAAATAGAGACAGTTGTTAGAAATTATTGCCAGCAGCTATATGCCAACAAATTAGGGAATCTGGAAGGAACAAATGCATTCCTGGAAACTTGTAAACAACCAAGACTGACACAAGAGGAACTAGACAATCTGAACAGACCAATAACCAGCAAGGAAATTGAAGCAGTGGTCAAAAACCTCCCAAAACACAAGAGTTCCAAGGCCAAATGGCTTCCTAGGGGAATTCTACCAAACATTTAAAGAAGAAATAATACCTGTTCTACTGAAGCTGTTTCAAAAAAGAGAAACAGAAGGAAGACTTCCAAATTCCTTCCATGAGGCCAGCATTACCTGGATCTCAAAACCAGGCAAAGACTGGATCAAAAAGAAGAATTATAGACCAATATTTCTGATGAACATGGATGCCACAATTCTCACCAAGATCCTAGCCAATAGGATCCAACAGTACATTAAAAGGATTATTCACCACAACCAGGTGGGATTTATTCCTGGGAGGCAGGAAATTCGCAAATCAATGAACGTGATAGAACACATTAATAAAAGAAGAGACAAGAGCCATATAATCCTCTCAATTGATGCAGAAAAAGCATTTGACAAAATACAGCATCCTTTCTTGATTAAAACTTTCCATAGTGTAGGGATATAGGGAACATACTTCAGTATCATAACAGAAATCTCTGAAAAGCCCACAGCAAATATTATTCTCAGTGGGGAAATGCTGAGAGCTTTTCACTTAAGGTCGGGAACATGACAAGGATGCCCACTCTTGCCACTTTTGTTCAACATTGTACTAGAAGTCCTAGCCTCAGCAATCAGACAACAAATAGGAATAAAAGGGATTCAAATTGGCAAAGAAAAGTCAAACTCTCTCTCTTCACAGAGGACATGGTACTTTATGTGGAAAACCCAAAAAATTCCACCCCCAAATTACTAGAACTCATACAGCAATTCAGCAACATGGAGGATACCAAATCAATACACAGAAGTCAGTTGCAATTCTATATACTAACAGTGTGACTGAAGAAAGAGAAATTAAGGAATTAATTCCATTTACAGTAATACCCCAAACTATAAGGTAACTAAGAATAAACCTAAACAAAGAGGTAAAGGATCTGTATTCTAGAAAATACAGAACAATTGTGAAAGAAATTGAGGAAACGTAGAGAGGGAAAAACATTCCATGTTCATGGATTGGAAGAATAAACATTGTTAAAATGTCTATGCTGCCCAGAGCAATCTACACATTGAATGCAATCCCTGTCAAAATACCATTGACGTTTTTCACAGGGCTGGAACAACTAATCCTAAAATTTGTATGGAACCAGAAAAGACCCCAAATCGCCAGGGGAATGTTAAAAAAGAATTAGGCCATCTGGGGACATCACAATGCCTGACTTCAACCCATATTACAAAGCTGTGATCATCAAGACAGCATGGTATTGGCACAAAAACAGACACATAGACCAGTGGAACAGAATAGAGAGCTCAGAAATGGAACCTCAGTTGTATGGCCAACTAATCTTCAACCAAGCAGGAAAGAATATCCAATGGAAAAAAGACAGTCTCTTCAATAAATAGTGCTGGGGAAATGGCACAGCCATATGCAGAATAATGAAACTGAACCATTCTCTCATACTACACTCAAAGATAAACTCAAAATGGATGAAAGACCTCAGTGTGAGGCAGGAATCCATCAGAATCCTAGAGGAGAACATACACAGTAACCTCTTCGACCTTGGCCGCAGTAACTTCTTTAAGACACATCTCCAAAGCAAGGGAAACAAAAGCGAAAATGAGCTTTTGGGACTTCATCAAGATAAAAAGCTTCTGCACAGCAAAGCAAACAGTCAACTAAAAGGCAGCCCATGGAATGGGAGATGATATTTGCAAATGACATATCAGATAAAGGTTTGGTATCCAAAATCTATGAAGAATTTATCAAACTCAACACCCAAAAAACAAATAATCCTGTCAAGAAATGGGCAGAGGCGTGAACAGACACCTCTTCAAAGAAGACATACAAATGGTTAACTGAAACATGAAAAAATGCTCAGCATCACTAGCCATTGGGGAAATACAAATCAAAACCACAATGAGATACTACCTTACACCAGTTAGAATGGCTAAAATTAACAAGACAGGGAAGAACAAATATGGGTGAGGATCTGGAGAAAGCAGAACCTTCTTACACTCTTGGTGGGAATGCATGCTGGTACAGCCACTGTGGAAAACAGTATGGAGGTTTCTCAAGACATTAAAAATAGAGCTAGCTACCCTATAGCCCAGCAATTGCTCTACTAGGTATTTACTCCAACGATACAGATGTAGTGAAAAGAAGGGCCATATGCACCCCAATTTTTAGAGCAGCAATGTCCACAGTAGCCAAACTGTGGAAGAAGCCAAGATGCCCTTCAACAGACGAATGGATAAAGAAGATGTGGTCCATATATACAATAGAATATTATTCAGCCATCGGAAAGGATAAATACCCATTATTTGCATCGACATGGATGGAACTGGAGGGGATTATGCTAAGTAAGTCAATCAGAGAAAGACAATTATCCTATGGTTTTACTCACATGTGGAATATAAGGAATAGCACAGAGGACTATAGGGGAAGGGAGGGAAAACTGGGAAGAAATCAGAGAGGGAGACAAACCATGAGACTCTAGACTCTTGGAACCAAACTGAGGGTTAGAGAAGGGAGGGGGGATGGGGTAACCAGGTGATGGGTATTAAGAGGGGCATGTGATGTGATGAGCACTGGGTGTTATATGTAACTAATGAATCATTGACTACATCAATGATCAATAATTAATTATTAGTTATTAGTTAATAATATTAATAAATCATTAATTAATATATTATCATACCATATTACCAATAATATTAATATATAATCATATACTATATCATATACGATATATTAATAACAATAAATAGTATAATTATTAATAATTAATTAATATTACTAATTAATTATATTAATTAATAATGGCTGAACTTAACAAGATGGTAAACAACATGTGTTGGAGAAGATGTGGAGAAAGGGGAACTCTCTTACACTCTTGGTGGGAATGCAAGTTGGTGCAGCCACTTCGGAAAACAGTGGAGATTCCTCAAGAAATTAAAAATAGAGCTACCCTATGACGCTACAAAAGTGAAAAGAAGGGCCATCTGTACCCCAATGTTTATAGCAGCAATGGCCACAGTTGCCAAACTGTGGAAAGAAACAAGATGCCCTTCAATGGACGAATGGATAAAGATGTGGTCCATATATACAATGGAGTATTATGCCTCCATCATAAAGGATGAATACCCAACTTTTGTATCAACATGAATGGGACTAGAGGAGATTATGCTGAGTGAAATAAGTCAAGCAGAGAGAGTCAATTATCATATGGTTTCACTTATTTGTGGAGCATAAGAAATAACATGGAGGACATGGGGAGATGGAGAGAAGGGAGTTGGGGGAAATTGGAGGGGGAGATGAACCATGAAAGACTGTGGACTCTGAGGAACTGAGGGTTTTGGAGGGAAGAGGGGTGGGAGGTTGGGTGATCCTGGTGGTGGGTATTGTGGAGCGCACATATTGCATGGAGCACTGGGTGTGGTGCATAAAAAATGAATTCTGGAACACCGAAAAGAAATTTAAATAAATAAATAAATGCAGCCAGGAACTCTTAAAAAAAAACACAACTAATGATATACTATATATTGGCTAATTGAACATAATAAAAAAAACCTTCAAAAATTGCTTTTTTTTCTGTCCATATTGTCTTTCCTTCTACCTCCTTGTCCACAGTTGTGCATCCTTTACTTATCCCATCACGCGGATGTGTCCCAGGATATGCGCAGTCCAAGATGTCATAGGTCATTTCTCCTTATTTTCAACCCCTTTGTCACTTAGTATGTAGGTTCTCTTCTTTCCTAACTATTTGAGTAGCTACTGCACCTTTTCTTTTTCTTCCTCACACCTTTTTGGGGCTGAAAGCTAAAGAAGATGGAGGAGCAGTAGACAGAAGACTTGTCTTAGTTCTATTTGTGCTTGTTGAGATATGATGGGTTTCATGGTCCCAGATGGAAATGATATAAGCTTTTGGGGTTCATATAAATTTGGGAAGTTATGAAGCATTAATTCACTATGTTTTCCAGGGATGGAATGTTTTCCATTTTTATGAAGTGACATTTTTAACTCAGATGTTCTAAGTTTTAAATCAGTAGTAAATTCAAGCTATTCAAGATTTTAAACTATAATACATTTGTCCTAAGCATGAAAATAAAGCAATATTATTTAATCCTACTTTATATTTCACATGGTCTTGAGGATTGTGAGGAAAACTGAGGAAGAGATTCTGTCCTCTGCCCTTAAGGATAAGAAATACTAGTTGTTGAAGATAATGTTACACTTCAACAGGACAACATGATTGAAGCTAAAATATATGGTGTAGACTCAGTGTAGTGTAAGAACCAAATGATGTGATTTACTAGGGTACTAAAATATGAGATCAATTAGGTTTAGAAGTTCAGTGTACTTTTAGTGGAACAGAGTGAAGGAGTGACTGTAGCCGAATGATCCTGAAAATGGAGAGAACTTTAACCTTTCTGTTATTTAATTGTATTTTGACAACCACTCCAATTTGATTTTTTTAAGTTTTTATTTAAATTCCAGTTAATTTACAATGTAATATTAGTTTCAGGTATACAATATAGTGATTCGACACTTCCATATAACGCCTGGTGCTCATTATAGCAAGTGTGCTCGTTAATCCCCCCACCCAACTCCCCTCTGGTAGCATCAGTTTATTCTCTATGGTTAAAAGTCTCTTTCTTGGTGCCCCCACTTTGTTCCTTAAATTTCACATTTGAGTGAAATCATATGGCATTTATATCTGATTGATATATTTCACTTAGCATAATACTCTGTAGCTTCATCCATGTCATTATAAATGGCAAAATTTCATTCTTTTGTATGGCTGAGTAATATTCTGTTATAGATATATTTAGTACATATTCCTTATAGACCTGTTACTTTTCAAGTGCAGTATCTGTTTCCTTCTGAAACTCAATATTTTTTTATTTAATTTTTTAAATTTTTTAATAAACATATAATGTATTTTTAGCCCCAGGGGTACAGTCTGTGAATTGCCAGGTTTACAGGCTTCACAGCACTCACCATAGCACATACCCTCCCCAATGTCCATAACCCAGCCACCTTCTCCCTATCCCCCTCCCCCCAGCAACCCTAAGTTTGTTTTGTGAGATTAAGAGTCTCTTATGGTTTGTCTCCCTCCAGATCCCATCTTGTTTCATTTATTCTTTTCCTACCCCCCAAACCCCCCACGTTGCATCTCTACTTCCTTGTATCAGGGAGATCATATGATAGTTGTCTTTCTCTGATAGACTTATTTCGCTAAGCATGATACCCTCTAGTTCCATGCACGTCATCACAAATGGCAAGATTTCATTTCTTTTGATGGCTGCAACCACAACCAAGTGGGATTTATTCCAGTGCTGCAAGGTTGGTTCAACATCCGCAAATCAATCAATGTGATACAATACATTAATAAAAGAAAGAACAAGAACCATATAATATTCTCAGTAGATGCTGAAAAAGCATTTGACAAAGTACAACATCCCTTCCTGATCAAAACTCTTCAAAGTGTAGGAATAGAGGGCACATACCTCAATATTATCAAAGCCATCTATGAAAAACCCACCGCAAATATCATTCTCAATGGAGAAAAACTGAAAGCTTTTCCGCTAAGGTCAGGAACACGGCAGGGATGTCCATTATCACCACTGCTATTCAACATAGTACTAGAAGTCCTAGCCTCAGCAATCAGACAACAAAAAGAAATTAAAGGCA
>PISX010006410.1:0-97792 GCA_004024625.1 Mellivora capensis
AAGAATGTCCAATGGAAAAAAGACAGCCTCTTCAATAAATGGTGTTGGGAAAATTGGACAGCCACTTGCAGAAAAATGAAATTGGACCATTTCCTTACACCACACACGAAAATAGATTAAAAATGGATGAAGGACCTCAATGTGAGAAAGGAATCCATCAAAATCCTTGAGGAGAACGCAGGCAGCAACCTCTTCGACCATAGTATTCCATTTCGTAAGAAGTTTCTATTGCTAGACACTTCACAGCTTTTCTCTTTCGCTCTGATGACGGAATCTGCAGTAGGCTTCACATTGTGCATGCAGTCTTGCGCATATATGTTCTTGTACATGTGATCCCGAGATGCTGAAAAGTGAAATCACTGGAAGAAAAAGTGTTTGATTTTCTATAACAATTTTCATCTCATTATAAGCTTATAATTTTGAAATCTCTGTGATGCACACCTGGGTTTCTGAGGGCATAGAGCCTCTTGCCCGGCGCACCTGCAGCATGTATATTTATGAAGAGGCTTTACAAAATGTGTTACCAAACTTTTCTTGAAACTGAGAAGGCTGTTCTCTTAGAGTTAATAAAAATTTGTAAAGAAAGTGAAATAGAAGAAGTGGGCCGAAGCCTCCAGTCAGTAAGTTGATATGCTATATATATTTTTACTGAATAACATTGTTTATTCTAAAGTTAGGTGTGCTGAAATGTCAAGGTGGATAGAGATGGAAAAGAAAAGTTTAAATGATGAGGGGAAAAAACAAAAATAGGATGGTTCTGATGTGGGAAACAAAGGCAGAAGAAGTTATTTAATTTCCTTACTACCTAGAGCCCACGGACAAGTCCTTGAAACATTCCTCTAAGGACTCTAAGTGACATTCCTCTAAGGACTCAACTGTTTTCCCCTTATTACTTTGCTAAGAGCAAAAGGCAATCCTAGCCTGATGGCCCCCCCAGCTCCGTCCAGGATCCTGTAAGTCTACTTTAACATATAAAAATTCCTTTGGAAACTTCCTTTATCTCTAAACCCTCCAAGATACATGTTGGCGATCATCCAAGGGTCTCATGACTAGGGTTTAATTAGACAGTAATAAATGACCTTTTCCCAACAGCAGCTAGCCCCTAAAGGTCCTGGAAATCTTGTTTCCAAAATTCCTTAGAGACCTATGCTATTCCTGACCCCCTCCCATCTTGCAAGTATATAATGGACCACTCCTCACAACCCAACCCGGGGGCAGCAACTCTTTGTGTCCATGGGCCCTGTCCCCGTGCTTTAATAAACCACCATTTTGCACCAAAGACATCTCAAGAATTCTTTCGTGGCCATCAGCTCAGGACTCCACCCCACTGCACCTCACTTATATTCTAAAACTTCATCAGTTAGTCCTTTATTTGAAAAATTCACAGCAGTTACTAGACTGGAAATAATAAACTTTCTTATAATTTATGATATGAAGTGAAAGAACAGGAAACAAAGATAATTACACAGCTTTTTTTTTTTTTTTCAAAATCCTAAATTCCTGGATATGCAGCACATGTTTCATCTAGTGACTTACAGATTAATAACACAGGTATTTTTGATTAATTGCTTTAGGTTAATAATGCAACTACTTTTATGGGTGTTATATTACTAATAATTAAAAATTTTATTGTGTAAACTTGACTTATTAAAGTAAGAAAATAACCTATTATTTTGAAAGCTTTTTAGCATGAAAGACTAAAGAAGAATATAATGTTTAATGCTTCCAAATCAGTTATTCCATATCACTTTGTATTTCTGAATGTGGTAAAAGTGATCTATGAATGCAGAGTAAATGCTGACCAGGAGGTAATGGAACTGGGAAAAGCCTGGAATGGACCTTTGTGGGGCAGTGGATAACATAGAGCAGGAGCACCAACCCAGGGATGAAGGTTGGATGGAGGTCAGTAGACAAGAAAGGGTTAAAAATTTTAATATCTTGCAGACGGATCCTTAACGTTGCACCTGAAAATACAAAGGTCAATAAAAGTAGTCAACTTGCATTGTAAAGTGTTAGTTTCAGAATTAGGGAAATAACTCAGGCAAAGCTATTAAGCAACAGCACATATGGTGATCTGTGTTAGCCCTAATTCAAATTAGAGTGTCCATGTCACCTCGCGAAGGTACCCTCCTTCTCTCTAAACCTCATTTGTTAAGGGAGGAGATGAGCCATCTGATCTCCAAGATACTGTCTAGTCTCACATTCTACCACTGTTTCCAGTCATCAAAAGGAGGCTGACGCTCAGCCAACTTTTCTGCAGCCTGATTGTATTTGACATCCTTTTCCTTGCCAGGAACACATGCCTACATGTGACTGGCTTGGGATCTATAAATTAAAGTAAATTAGAGCAACTGCTAGCAATGGGGAATAAAAGAGGATCACATGTCTCCTTTTTCAATCATTCCAGGTATCTGAGAATGCTGTTGGTATTGTTGACCTTATTCTATGCTTTAGGTTTATGTCCCTTCCCAAGTTTTCATTAAAGATGTCATCTCAATGAAAGAGGTGGGATAAATCTTGAATGTTTAGAAGCCCCTAGAATTTGGACTTCAGTCACAAAGGTGCCAATACCTTATTGCTTGCTAAATTCCATTTTTTATCTCCATAATATATCTGGTTTTCAGTATATCAGAGAAAATGAAATTTTTCACTTCTCTAGCAAACATTCTTTATGTTTTTTGACTATATTTTCCTTGCAAAATTGACAGTACCTTGAAAATCCATAGAGCCTACGTTCTTCCTGTCCCGTGAGAGTTCAATGCACTTCCCTTAACTCTAGCCTCTTACCTTTAGATTCTTTTGGCTGTCCTTGCTAATAATTTCCAAGTCATTGAGTCTGTCAGGCACAGTTGCATAACTGACTTCATGAGTTAATTGTTGAAAAAAAAAAAATTTATTTATTTATTTGACAGACAGAGATCACAAGTAGGCAGAGAGGCAGGCAGAGAGAGGAAGGAAGCAGGCTCCCTGCTGAGCTGAGAGCCCTATGCTGGGCTTGATCCCAGGACCCTGGAATCATGACCTGAGCTAAAGGCAGAGGCTTTAAGGCACTGAGCCACCCAGGCGCCCCTGAAAATGCATTTTTAAAAATAAAGTAATCACTAAAGGCATCACAGATTAATTACTGATTTTTAAAAAGAAAATATATTTCATAATTTAAAATACCATTGTTCATAATGGTGTCTGGAAAGACTTAATATAATATATACATGTTTTTAATAGACTGAAAAAATATATAAACTAGGAGTCTGGAGTCAATAAGCCTCATAACTTTGGTAAAGACAAAACGTAAAAACAAGAGACTTAAATCTCCCAGTTTTAAGTAAGGGAGGAAACACTTTTTCTCTTTGTCTTAGAGCATTTACTTTAAAAAACTTGTAAGTACTTTTTCTTTTTGAAATGTATATAAATCCTCTTGAATATTAGATAGGCCTTTGTCATCCATGGGACTCAGGAATGTCTTTCTCCAGCGCCTAGGAGCCATCTCTTTGAAACAGAAATGTCTAGGGGCACCTGGGTGGCTCAGTCAGGTAAGTGTTAAGTGTCCACCTTCCATTCAGGTAAGGATCCCAGGGTCCTGGGATTGAGCCCCAAGTCCTGGCTCCCTGCTTGGCCAGGAGCCTGCTTCTCCCGCTCCCTCCACCTATCCCCTTCTTATTCACACTCACTCTGTCAAATAAATAAATAAATCATAAAAAGAAAAGAAAAGAAAAGAAAAGAAAAGAAAAGAAAAGAAAAGAAAAGAAAAATAACATAAATATGAAGAAGGACAGTGCCCTGTCTCCTGCTTTCTGTGAGAAGGTATTAACCCAGCTTTAGTAGGCTCCTCCTTCCAAGTAGTAAAACTACTTTCTGTCCTTGAGAGTTGGAGTTTGCCTTTTTGTTTTTATTTTTGAACAAAGCCCCTTAATATACATGATCCCTCCAACTACAAGTACTTGGGATAAATTATGAGTGATCATTGGTACTCTTGAGTTCTCTCACTTAGTCATTGTTACCTTGAGGACATTTATGTAATGGGTTCTATCTGCTTGGCTGTTTAAGGGGGTGCAGATTCTTTCTGTCTTCGAGACCCCTTAGAGGATTGCCTGTGATGTGCACCACGTTCAGGCGCAATGTTTATTTAATAATAACACTGTTTTCTGTCTCTATAACCTTTATGGAGAGGTTTTCTGGGTTGGTGGAAGATTTTGTTTTTTTATTGTATTTCCTTCACACCTTCACCATAATAAAACCATTTTCCCGGTACTTATTTTCAAATAGGTTTTCCTTTTTGCCCTTCAAAGAGCCCCAACCCTTAGGCACTTTAATCTGATTTAAGTCACTTTTCTTCAGACTATAAAAGACCCGTTTCCCCCCCACGCCTCACAGTCTCTTGTACCATTTTTGTCCACATCGACCCTGACATGCTTCACTCTAAACAGCCTGCAAGTCTGTATGTGAGTGGGCCAGAAGTGAGTCCTTACAGCCCTGGAGAGCTAAGCCTGGGAATGCACAATTCCCCAGGAACAGCTATGGATCAATGCCTGGGGTAGGTAAAAAGTACAAATACTCCAGCTTTCTGGCCACCCATCAGAAAAATTCTGAGGTGTGACAGACACTATTCCTCGTGTTCCCTCACGTGATCAAGTGGAGAGAATTTTGCCCAGTATGGCAGCCTTGATTGGCCTCCTCAACTTGACATACCCACTTCCTTACTTCTCTTGTTGGTATTTCCTGGGAACATTCTTAATAATTTACACAGTTCTTCTTTACATAGTTAATCTAAGAAATGCTCTCCACTTTCACTTTCACTTCCACTTTCTTCACTAGAGCAGACTTCCTCTTGCCACGCCTCCTGGTGCTCTCACTAACCCCTCCTAGATGACCTTTCCTTCAGGAAACCAAAGGTAGAGTCACTATCCCAGGGCTCCGTTCCCATTTTAGCTTCCTGCTCAGAAAGAGCTTCTATCTTCTGGAGATTGATTATTAAAGGAAGATGAGATAGGAGGGTAGGGAGCTGGAACTCTGAATGAAAACTGGTATGGGAGCATCCTAAAACAGCAAAAGGACTTTAGTAGAAAGATGGGTGAGATTCAAATAAAGTCTATGAAGTTCAGTTAACGATACTGTACCATGGCTCATTTTCCGGCTCTGATAAATATGATGGTTACGTAGGACGATGATGTGTTGGGAGGGATAAAGGCAACTTTTTGTGCTAAAATTAATTCATAATTAAAAGATTAAAAAATATATTTGAAACTTAGAAAGAGACAGTAGGAGGAAACTGTTTTTTAGCTATTTCCTAGCTTTTAAACAACTGTGGGGCACACGGTTTTTCGGAAAAACACATTCCTGCTAGGCCTTTCAGTTATGCAAATGCAAGACAGGGATTAGCATCAGAAAAGATGTCTGAATACTGTCTAGAAGAAGCACGATTGCTCAGGGCAATAATGTAAATGCTGGTGGATGTTTTATGCAGAGTTGCAACTCTGCAGACTCTTTTTTCCTTTACAGAAGTGCTTCTTTTTAAACTACAGGTAAAGCTGCACTGTGGGCTGAGATTGAGGTTTGGTAAATTAGGGGGCTATGTGTGCACCTGCACGCTCGTGTGTGTGTGTGTGTGTGTGTGTGTGTGTGTGTCTGTGTGTGTGTGTGTGATCCACACACCTGCATGTACGTGCTTCCATGGTTTAATTTAACTGGTTCCTTGCAGAACAATAAGAGAGTCCTGAGAAGACTTAAAAAAAGTACAAGTTCATTCTGCTCTTTCCCGACAAAAAGGTTAAAACAAAAGCACTGGCCCTGGCCGAGGAGAATCAAACCAGCAATGGCCTGTTGTGGAGAAAGAGATCACTAACGCAATTTTGAGAAGTGTACTGAGGCTGCACTAATTTGTTCTGCTGACCTGTCCATCTTGTTGGGACTGTATTTGTTTTTTGTTTTTGTTATTTGTTTTTCAGATTTTATTTATTTATTTATAATAAATAGAGAGAGAGAGAAAAAAAAAAAAAAAAACATGAGCAGGGGGAGTGGGGGAGGGAGAAGCAGACCCACCGCTGAACAGGGAGCTCCATCCCAGGACCCTGGTATCATGACCTGAGCTGAAGGCAGATGCTTAATCGACTGAGCCACCCAGGCGCCCTTGGCCTGTATTTGAAACATAACATGCTCAGAGTCACCATCTCTGACTGAGGTAGACTGTCCTAGATGACATGAAGGCAAGTTGGCATTTGGGAGAAAACTCTATGATGAGGAAGGGAAGAATATTACAAGTGCCACAAAAGTACCATCATGCATGTTGGTGAAAGGTTCCCCACTAATGGGTCCATGATTAAAGGAGCAAAACTGATATAAAGCAAAGGTCAAGCAAAACTTTATTCCACGCCAAGCATCAAGAATCAAACCAACCGGCCAGGGCCGCACCTCTTACAGAGAGTGTGACTCCTCTCTGCTTTACAGATTAGCTTTTAAGAGCAAAGGCCATGTGGTTGGGCCTGGCCACGCACAGGTGGCCAATGAGATTGTAACACATAGAGAAAGCTGCACAGTCATGCTAGGTCACACATAAGTGACGAATTGAATTACAATTTACCCTAGTAGATATTTGAACCAGCCTATCACCTCGGTCAGAATTGGCGCCCAAAAGTTGCCCAAAGGGCGAGGCCCATACTCCTTGGTAACTAGGGAGACAGTATGTGCGCCCCCCCCCTCACTGATCGGATGTCTCCACCTGGCCTGACCCACCCTTGTATTTGGGCTTTGTTACCTGGGACTTGTTTTTAAGTAAGTCCCCTGGGGGGAAAGGGGGGCAGGGACAGTTTAAGTTTTACTGCATAAACAACAAAATGACTGTTTAACCCAAGATGGAATCACTCTGGCTAAATAGGCCCTTACAGGTGGGACTTCAAGAAGATCCAATAGCAGAAATAAGATTTTTTATGTTTATCATACCCATATGTTACTTTGAATCCTTAGTTAAAATCTCATAAAAGATCACAGCCTGACCATGGCTCTCCTGTGGGAATGGAGGCTCCCTGGAGCAGAGAAAAAGGTTAAAGCAACCATCCTCTACAGACAGAATATTGGTCTTGGTGGTGGCTTAAGCAAGGTCAGTACGCCCAGAAGGGAGGAAGGTGATCAGCAGCAGAACACCCAACCAGTGCCGGCCATTGGGGGAGTTGAGCTGAGGGACACTACGTGGGAACAGAGGTCATGGCAATTACGCAGGTGGACACCTGAATGTCTCTGAAACAGAACTTCCCAAAGACAAGGGGGTGTAAAGAAGACGGCAGCACTGTATTTTAAAAGGCTCTTTAATCCATACTTTTGCATAAGCTGGTGAACTCTAAAGATATTGAATTATACATGACTATGATGGCCTTTTATTCAGACTGCCTCTCATCTCTCCTGTGAATTCGGTACCCCAGTGGGCAACGTTGGTGTTTGTATTGATGACAACCACTGTTAATCCACTGTCAGTGTTATTCCGACCCTTGTTAAAACGGTAAAGGAGACTTTATGCAGGACTACGGTAGTAAGGAAGAAAGATAGGGCTCAGCTCCAAATACAGCAAAGACAGCCAGGGAATTACAGGCAAGAGCAGAATGAGGGAGTCCGTGGATGGAAGATTTCTAAAAGGAGCCTTTGAGGATAGGGGGAGGCTAGCGTAACTGACCTAACAGAGTTCTTGCGAAAGGCAGGAGAGAATGATCTGATATCAAGGATCGGGAAATTCTCACTAAACTGACTCTTAGTAAGATTCTTGCTCCAGCTGAATTATGCAGGTCTGGCAAAGACCGGGGCCAAAGTGAAGGTCTAGTAGAGAAGAAGGCTCATTAAAAGCCTGACCATAGTTAGGTCAAGGGGAGAGTCTTTGTCACCACAGAGCACAGCCCTGTTAAATCTGCCTGCCCCATCTAAGCCACAGATGAGTTACCCGATATAAAATATAAATAATTTTGTCAACCTTACAGGATTATTCTTAGGATGAAATAAGAGAGTAAGGTATATAATAACTTAGTAAGAGCACAAATAATCCTCTCTTCCTCCTTTGCTGAAGACCAGAAATGAGTAAATGTAGTGCTATTGCTAAGCAATCATCCTTTGCGGTATTTTGCTATTTCTCAGTCTCCTCACTTATAATTAGCCTTCTGTTAACCTAATTCAACAAGGGTCTGTTGGATATCTGCTATGTGTCTAATGCTAATTAAAAATGCTTATCAGTTTAGCTTTCTAGATTTAACTGTTTACAAAAAACATCAAATTTTCCAAATTGAATATCAGGATACATGATCCCAGCGAAAGATTTGTGTGTGTGTGTGCGGGGGGGGGGGGGGGTTTTAAGTCAATGCCGTAAATGGTGTTTAAAGGCTAATAAAAAAAAATCTTAGAGATAATATTTGCATAAATGTGACAAAGAATTAATTCTTCCTCAGTACAATTGAGAGCTAATTCTGTGAAAGTATTTGGATAAGATCCCAAGATTCCACTCAAATCTTTTTCTGTCATTTCTTTCCCTTATTCATCTTCCAACAATATTAAGTGGGATATTAGCAGACACGATGAAACAGGGTTTAAATGCACTTGCACAGTTTGGCTTACTCATCTGCTCTCCTAAGGTTGCCATGACAAGATCACACTCAAGCCCGGAGTCTTGAGTCCTAGTGGTTCCAGAAGGATGAAGACACATGGAGCAGATTTTAATCTGACCAGCTTTCTACAGACCAAAATAGCCCAGCTGAGTCCAGCAGAGTGACAGCTGGTCCGTGATCTGTAAATGAGGAAAATAAATATTTGCTATTTTGAGCATCTGAGATTTTGAAGTTGTTTGCTATACAGTTTTACTGCATCAAGACTAACACATGCTAAAAGCCTCAAAGTTTAAAGTTGAAGAGGCATACACCTGTCTCTTTCAAAGTCCCCTCTCAAGTGTCAGACCTTAATTTGCACTGTTGCAACAGTATGGGTGAAGAGAAGGAGGCCACCTCTAGAGACTGGAATCCCTGAGGGAAAATGGGCTTTATTTCCGTAACTATGATCCAAAAAAATTTCCAGTAACAGTGATATTGGTTAATACCTATTTAGGGCATACTATTTTTTAGGAGCAATTCTCAGCTACTGGCATAGTATTAAAGAGAATAGATTTGAAAGCCAGGCTTTCTAGGATCAAATTTCAGTTCTATCTGATTAGCCATATAATGTTGGCTAGGTAGATAACTTCTCTATGCACCAGCTTCCTCGCCTGTGAATTTTGGATGAGAGATTATAGTTCTTATCTCATGGGATTGTTGTGAAGATTACATGGGTTAATATACACTGTCACCTAATGTTAATTATTATTGTTAT
Source organism: Mellivora capensis (assembly GCA_004024625.1). NCBI lineage: Eukaryota > Metazoa > Chordata > Mammalia > Carnivora > Mustelidae > Mellivora > Mellivora capensis. The sequence goes on from PISX010006410.1 coordinate 9,328, forward strand.
TACTACACGTATAAATTTGTTTAACTCTTGAACAATCCATTTAGGGAGTTAGCATTATTCTTATTGTATAAACCTGCATGAACAGAAAAATAGCATAACAAATAAAAACCAGGGTTTTAGCATTAATGTTTCTATCACTTACTTGACTGTGATCTTTTGCAAAACACTTTAACTCTCTATGCCTAAATTGTTTAATCCTTAAAATGGGTATAACAATTATAATACCTCCTTTTGGAGATAGTAAGTGTTTGTGTATTGGCAGATAGCTGGGGAGAAGTTTGGTGGTAGTTATGGGAAAGTCCTTAAAGAAAACCCAAAGGGTTCCAAAGCCTTAATGTATTTATACCTCCACATAAAAAATTTTTTAAGATTTTATTTCTTTATTTAAGAGAGACAGTGAGCGAGAGAGAGAGAGAGCGAGCATAGGAGAGGGGAGAGGCAGAGGGAGAGGAAGAAACAGACTCTACTAAGCAGGGAGCCTGATGCAGGGCTCAATCCCAGGACCCCGAGATCATGACCAGAGCTGAAGGCAGACACTTAACCGACTGAGCCACCCAGGTGCCCCTAAAAATTTTAAGTAATAAACATACCAATAGAAAAATAGATAAATGTATGACTGACAATTGACAAAATGAGAAAAATCATTCGGCCAGTAAACTTTCAAAAAATTTAAAGCTCAGTATTCAAAAATGCAATTTAAAACGACATGGTATTTGGTGATTATCCAATTGGACCTTAAAAGTAATTCTGTCGGGGTACCAGTAGATAGAACATGCAACCCTTGATCTCAGGGTGGTGAATTTAAGTGCCATGTTGGATGTGGAGCTTAGCATTCCCAATAGGCTGTGGTAGAAACATCTTCTCTTATATTGCTGGCAGGGGAGGAGGATGTTGGGTTTGGGAGAATATAAATTGAGACAAACTTTTCTGTAGGGAATGTTTGTAATATACATCAGTTGCCTTAGATCATAAGATCCAAAAAAATCTACCGACATATGAATGGGTGGATAAGTTTTAGTATAGTCATACAAAGGAATAACATTCAACAACAAAAAGGACTTTACTATTGAATATATATTATACAACCAGGATGAAGTTCAGAAACATGTTGAGAGAAGAAGCCAAAGTCCTACATCTTGTACGATTCGATTCATACAAAGTTTGGAGTAGAAAAATCAAAGCTACGGTGACAAAAATGAAAATAGTGATTTCCTCTGGCAGTTTGGGGGCACTGGGAAAAGGGAAGTGGGAAAGGGGGAATTGGCTGAAAAAAAAACAAGAGAACATTCTAGGATGATGAGATATTCTATATTTTCTGTATTCTAGAGATACTATTAATAGGTACTATAGGTACTAGAATATAGGTACAATATTCTATAGGTACTATTAATGTCCCCATTTTATAGATGAGGGAACTGGGGTGGTTGGTTGCATGGTATATATATATCTGTCAAGTCTCTTTGAATTGTACACTTAAAATTTTATTGCATGTAAATTTATCTAGTTTTAAAAGAGGAGGGGCAAGGGTCTTAAAAAGATTCATACAGCATTCCCCAGCAATTTTAATACTGGGAGTGTATCCGAAGTGTTAAATGTTGTATATACTAGATCTTAAAGGACATCTCACCAAAGATACACAGGTGGCAAATGAGTGTATGAAAAGATGCTCTACATCACGTGTCACCAGGGGGCTGCAAATTACATAAAAAAGCAGACACCATTAGACACGTATTAGAATGGCCAAATCCTGACAAGGATGTATAGCAACAGGAACACTTGTGCATTGCTGGTGGGAATGCAAAATGGTACAGCTACTTTGAAATACACTTTGGCAATTTCTTATGAAACTAAACATACTCTACCATATGATCCAGCAAGTGTGCTCCTTGGTATTTACCCAAAGGAGTTGAAAACTTATGTCTACACAGAAACGCACACATGGATTTTTATAGCAGTTTTATTCGGAATTGCCAAAACTTGGAAGCAACCAAAATATCCTTCATTAGATGAATGGATTAATAAACTGTGGCATATCCAGATAATGGAATATTATTTCACGGAAAAGAAATGAGCTATTAAGCCATGAAAAGACATATAGGAATCTTAGATGTATTGAATTGTACAGGTAAGTTAAGTATACACTTCATTGCACATTTTCATATACTCGGTGAAAGAAACCGATTCTAAAACTCTACATACTGTATCATTTCACTTATATAGCATTCTGAAAAAGGTAAAACTATAGGACAATAAAAGATTGGTGGTTGCCAGTGATAGGAGTAAGGGGAGAAATAAATAGGCAAAACACAGAGAACTTTTACAGCAGTGAAAATATTCTGCATGATACTATAATGATGAATAGGTCATTATACATTTGTCTAAACCAACAGAATGTACAACACCTCTGTTGTGTTGTACATTACATTACATTAGAGTGAACACTAATGTAACCTATGGATTTTGGGTGATAATGATATGTCAGTGGAAGTTCACCAATTATAACGAATGTACTACTTGGATGGTTGATACGGGGGAAGCTATGCAAGGTTTGTGGCAGAGTGAGCATATATGGGCAGTATCTGTACCTGGATTCAATTTTGCTGTGAACCTAAAAGTGCTTTGAAAAATAAAGCCTATTAAGAATTTTTTTTTAAAGATTTTATTTATTTATTTCACAGACAGAGATCACAAGTCAGACAGAGATCACAAGTAGGCAGAGAGGCAGGCAGAGAGAGAGGGGGAAGCAGGCTCCCTGCCAAGCCGAGAGCCCAATGCGGGGCTTGATCCCAGGACCCTGGGATCATGACCTGAGCCGAAGGCAGAGGCTTTAACCCACTGAGCCACCCAGGCGCCCCTTAAGAATTTTTTAATTAAAAAAAAAAAAGGTAAAAATGCCCTTCTAAAGTCCAAAGAGTGGAATACCTGGAAAGGTTTGGAATTTGAATAGTCATACTAATTAGAATTTATATCAACAAAGAAGCAAGTCTCTGAAAAGATAGAATAGCAAAAGTTCTTTGACTGAACACTAGGGGAAAAAGATGTCTGTGATTTGCATAAACTGTAATCTCTATAAGCTCCCTTAGGCAAGCTTTGTTTCCTCTCTCCTTTGTCACTGAGAGTCAACATTGTTTCTGTTTCTACTTCTCATTGGTTATCTTGGGCTCGAAAGAACTTTATGTTTAGGAGAAAAGACATAGTGGTGGTAAATATGTATGAAAATATTTATTTTATCATTGTTTATGGCAATTAAGAATTTGAAAAAAATCTAAACATCACATGGTGTGACAACCTTTATTAACAAATCGTGATCCATGAAATTAAATATCATGGAAGCACACACTAAGAAAACAATCCCAATTTGTGTCCTATTAGTAGTGTGACCTTGAACAAATCTCCGTCTCAGTGTTCTCAGTGTGAAATGGGGACACTGATAGAGAGTCATTGCAAGGATTGATTCAGTTAATATTTGTAAAGAAATTAGAACAGTGCCCTGAAAAGACAAAATTCTAACTAAGCATTATTTGTTAATATTTTAGAAATTTATTTTATAAGAGATAGTGTACAAATAAAAAGAAAGCATTGCTTTTTGGGTGGAATGTTTAATTATGATTCTTAACTTCTTCTTTATTTTTGTTACTATTTTTAAATGTTCCCACCATGAACATTTATCGAGGGAACATAAAAGGTAAAGTTAAAGAAATCTTTGCACAATCATTTCTTACACTAGTAATATGGCTCCATATGTTCTTTCTGGGAAAGAAAGTAAATTTGAAAGCTATAAATTAATAATAGATAATGTTAATCTTGAATAGACAGATGAAGAAAATAAGATTATGTCTTGGAAACCAAGCATTTTGTTTCCAACTATGTCTTAGGTTACTCTGTAGGATTTATTTGACTAAGCTTTTTAAAAACTTTTTGCCTTAACTTATTATGTATGCATACATTCATTCAATGAACGTTTGTTGATTACATGTTTAAAAGACAATGTGAATGTAACATACATGAAGCATGATAACCTGTGATGACAACTTTTCCTTTCTCATAAATAAATGATAATTTCACGTGTACCAATCATTCTCCATAGGATCCAGGAGAAAGCAGACATACACATTTCTCTCAGTTATAGGATATCTATGGTAAGAGTCAATCTTGTATGGAACAAATATTTAGTATTTAACCACTGCTTCAGACACTGTGACAGACGCTAGAAATACAAGGGAATAAAACAGACATGATTCTAGCCCCAGAAAGTTTACAGGGACAGGAGAGAGCCAACATTCACCAAATGAAGAGAAAAAGCATTTTGTAATTACAAATTGTGATATCTGTTATGTTGGGAAAGAATGATGTGTTTTATGGAATGAAAATAATTGGAGAGAGTCAGGGGTGAGCCAAGTGAGATTGGTGGGGAAACCATCCCAGGAAGACAGAATAGCATGAGCAAAGGCCCCAAGTAGGAAACAACACAATGTGTTTGGAGAACTAAAAGAAGTATAGCTGAAGTATTTAAATTGGAAACAGGAATCAGGTGAGGTGGGGAGGGAGACCCAAATCTGTTCACATGGGGGCTTTCCTGTCAATAAGACCTGATGACTAATTTAATCCAGAAGAGAAACAAAAACGTTCAGGATGGCATTTCTATGTCTTGGAGTGATTGGAAAGATGGTGATGTAATTAAATGAGATCAGAAAGAGTAGACCAAGAAGAGTTTAAAGGATGAGATTATGAATTTAATTGACACAACCAAATTAAACGGGCAATTAGAAAAACATGACTAAATCTTCAAGTGACATCTGAACGGGCCATATAAATGACATAGGAGATTATAAGAAAAATCCTTCCCGGGACGCCTGGGTGGCTCAGTTGGTTAAGCGGCTGCCTTCAGCTCAGGTCATGATCCCAGGGTCATGAGATCGAGTCCCACATTGGGCTCCTTTGCTCGGCAGGGAGCCTGCTTCTCCCTCTGCCTCTGCCTGCCACTCTGTCTGCCTGTGCTTGCTCGCTCTCTCTTCCTCTCTCTCTGACAAATAAATAAATTAAAAAAAAAAAAAAAAAAGAAAAGAAAAATCCTTCCCTAGGTCCCAGAATTACCAACTGGAATACAAACAGTGCTTCCTAGAAAACTGAAAGTAGTCACCTTGTCTTGAGAACTCAGATTACCCAGTGGGGAGTCTACTTGAGGATTCTCCCTGTCTCTCTCTCCCTCTGCCCTTCCCCTCAATCTGTCTCTCCCTCTCTAAAATAAATAAATAAAATTTAAAAAATAAAAATAAAAATTATGTGTATATATATATATATATAGAGAGAGAGAGAGAGAGAGAGAGAATGTGCTTAAACAATATTGGTATTTTTTTCAATCTCTGTTAGTAGAAATATTAGACCTTGAATCATCTTTATAGTGCTATATTAAGTATTAGTATTAACATACCAATAAGGAATCCCAAACAAATACTATTTAAAATTTTTTCATTATGCTACAAGTTATATTTATAGCCCTTGAATGATTGGCTTACTAATATGTTTTTCTTTGTCAATAGAACTTCCTTTTTCTCCAGTGGATGAAAATTTATGCAGAACATTAAACACACAAACACACTCAGACATACACACACACACACATACACACGTATGCAGATATAAAACCTCTGAAGTCAGAGATAAGAAATGTCTCTCTCTACTTGCTATCTATCATAGATGGGAGAGTGGGGAGCTTCTCCTGTTTGCTTCTGTGATATTTTCACAAGCATCTTGGGGCTCTTCAGAAGATAGCTAGGAAACCGCTTTCATAGATGGATACATTGTTCGGTTTTCATTATTTCTAGAATCAGCAAATAGAAATAGTCAAGATGTATTTAAATTATTCAGGCCATTTGTAATGTATATCAAAATATACATCTGATGTTTTACTTTTTTTTTTATAAACATATTTTTATCCCCAGGGGTACATGTCTGTGAATCGCCAGGTTTACACACTTCACAGCACTAACCATAGAACATACCCTCCCCAATGTCCATTACCCCACCCCTCCTTTTCCAACCCCCCTCCCCCCAGCTCCCCTCAGTTTGTTTTGTGAGATTAAGAGTCACTTATGGTTTGTCTCCCTCCCGATCCCATCTTGTTTCTTTTCTTCTTTTTCTACCCCCTTAGTCCCCCATGTTGCATCTCCACTTCCTCATATCAGGGAGATCATATGATAGTTGTCTTTCTCTGATTGACTTATTTCACTAAGCATGATACCCTCTAGTTCCATCCACGTCGTTGCAAATGGCAAGATTTCATTCCTACACTGTTGGTGGGAATGCAAGCTGGAGCAACCGCTCTGGAAAACAGTGTGGAAGTTCCTCAAAAAGTTGAAAATAGAACTACCCTATGACCCAGCAATTGCACTACTGGGTTTTACCCTAAAGATACAAACGTAGTGATCCGAAGGGGCACGTGCACCCGAATGTTTATAGCAGCAATGTCTACAATAGCCAAACTATGGAAAGAACCTAGATGTCCATCAACAGATGAATGGATAAAGAAGATGTGGTATATATACACAATGATGTTTTACTTTTTAATGATTTTCCTAATTATTAACAGGAATGCCAATTTACTTCCGATATGTATCCAAAGGAAAACACACGCACACAAAATGAACAATTCAGAACTGATGAACAAAACCTTTATAAAAGCTTTCAGGATATTAGTCTAATTCCTGTGAAATACAGTAGAGAGCATGTTCCCACAGGGACTTTGGTTTTCTGGTCTGTTTTGACTTGCATGGTGCCTATACCATCCCAAAGCTTTGTATGCTGGTTACATGGCTTAAACAATTTTGTATTTTTGTGTGTGTATCTGGGTAACTGTGAAAAGGAGGTAGTTCTCTCTTCAGCCAACACTCCATATTTACTTCTCAATGCCTACCTCTCAGAATCACGCTGAGCGACACTTTACGCGTCTGCAGCCCTCAGTGAAAGTGTTCTGTGAACTAGGAGAATATACACCTTTTCCATGAAGTTAATTTCTTTTGTGATCTTATTTTTGTCGGTTTTCTCAGTATGAAAATTTTTAAAACGGCATACCTTCCAAGTTTACAAGTCTGTGTGTTGGTGTTTTGAAGGGTTTTGTTTGGTTTTGGTTTTGGTTTTGCATTTCCAATATTAAGGAATTCATGAAGCCAGGTGCAGACCAGAGTAATGAGTCAGTCCATTAAAACAACCCTGTCATCCACCATAGCCTTCCTCAGGCAGGAGCAAACTGATTAATGGTCAGCACTTGGCCAAAAAAGAGCAAGGAAGCTCAGTAGCAATGACCACTGAACTATTTCTCTTTCATTATTTAGTAAAATATCTTAATGTTATAAATTTTATCAAGAAATAGCTGTGTATGCATTTTGCCATCAATTAAGGTAATTTTTATCCTTTAAAATGACAATTTATGCCATGTATTTCCAATGACTGACTCATTCCCGAATTCCTAGAATAAATCCTAGTTAGTGATATTGCATTTAGCTTTTGTTATAGTCTTAGATTAGATTTCTTAAATTCTGTTATTATCATCATCATTATTATTATTAAGACTTTTCCAGTGCAGTTTTAAGCTCACAGAAAAATTGAAAATAAGGTACAGAAACTTTCAAACCTGTTTTTTAGATCATTGATTATGCATGCTCTGTTTCTCAGATTTGACTATTGGGATTATGCTAACTTTATAAAGTTAATTGGGAAAGCTTCTTTCATTTACTGTGTTCTGAAACACTCTACATAGCAAAGGAATTATTAACACCCTGAAACTCTCACTGAACTCACTTGTAATTATGGCCCAAATGCTTTTTGGATACTATGCGTTAACAACTTCACAATTTCTACTCTACATAGCAGTCAGTTGGGATTTTTAACTTTTCTTCAGTGAATTTATATCTGTTTCCTCTAGATTTTCTGGTAGAAGAACACAAAGTTACAAACACTAATATATCTGAGTATTTCTTCCTCTTCAGTTCATGGGTGGCTTTTTTTTTTTCTGCTTATGTCTTTACAACTACCTCCTACCTTAATTTAATTTTACATTTTTCTTTTCTAGCCTCTTGAAGTGAATCTTTAGATTGTTTCCATATGTTTCTTATTTATGATTGAGCATTTGAAACTTCAAATTTGCTATGAAGTACAGCTTAATTCACTTTGTTAAAATGTTTTTATCATTATTAATTTCTAATTTATAATCACAATATTTCTTCTTCAATAATTTAAATATTTAGAAGACTTAGCAATAGTCCAGTCACTTTTCTACTTATTATTTCATTATAAACATTTTCATTATTTCCTATTTTTTATTCATTACTTTATATTTTTATATAAAATTGTATATATTATATACATTATTATATATTTTATATTCATTATTTCATATTTGTTTATATTTCATATAAACATTTCATTATCGACATTTTCAGTTTTTTTACATTTTTCAGAAATTTAGAGATGAGTGTGGAAAGTCTGGTTTTTTTTTCCCCAAGATTTTATCTATTTATTTGACAGAGAGAGAGAGCACAAGCAGGGGGAGCAGCAGAGGGAGAGGAAGAAGCAGCTCCTTGCTGAGCAGGGAGCCCAACCTGGGGCTCTCAGGATCAAGACCTGAGCCAAAGGCAGCCACTTTACCAACTGAGCCAACCAGGAGCCCCATGGAAAGTCACTTTAAAAACATAAACATAGACATGAAGTGGGATACCATCTAATTAAAATAATGTAGAGGATGGTAAATACTAAACAACTTTATTTTTAATAAGATGAATTCATCAGATTCATTGTCATGAAAAACTTGAACACCATAAGATTCCAAGTATTTGTTCTGTTGCTAATAGGAAAATGGTGACAATGTACTGTATCACTGAATGAAAATAAAAACTCACACAGAAATAGTATCAGAGAACACTTTGTAAAGAACAAATAATGTCAGCTGGTGTGCTGAGAATGTCGATACAAACCCTATTACAAGTCAAAGCATATGATTTTATATTAGGGCTCACCAGCTATGACTCCACTACGCAGACATTTAAATTTTACCTTCTCCTTCACAGTAGTCATTGTTATACTCAGTAACTAACACTAAAGACTTTAATAGGTATAGTCAAAATAAATCACTTAGTGCATCTGGAACTTTAGTGTGCGGATAATGAGGAGAGACTTAGGATTTACAGATTTCAAAAATGCCCAACAATTTGACTACGTAGGCCAATTCTAATTGTATTCTAATGAGGTCAAATTTAAGTCTTAAGATTTTATAATACTACATGACTTTTATGGTGGATTATATGTATATTTTTTCCTCTACCATCTCTTAGATTAATTATATTGTCAAAAATGTCAGTTCTAAACCATAAAATGAGGGCGCCTGGGTGGCTCAGTGGGTTAAAGCATCTGCCTTCGGCTCAGTTCATGGTCCCAGGGTCCTGGGATCGAGTCCCGCATCGGGCTCTCTCCTCGGCAGGGAGACTGCTTCCTCTTCTGCCTCTTTGCCTACTTGTGATCTCTGTTGTGTCAAATAAATAAATAAAATCTTTTAAACCGTAAAACGATACTTCTCATTAGATGGCATAGTAGTCAATTTTGTCAGATATTTTCTGTTTAACCTTACCTATCAATGTGTACATCTTTAGGCAAATCCATTTCTCTGTTAAAATATATTGTAGCCATCGTAACCATGACACAGAAGTTAAAAAGGACTCTGGTTGGCTGATCAAATACTACTTCTCAAGTCAAGAGTTTAAAATTTCATCATTAAAATTAACTTCTGGCTGACTCTAGCTAGATGCTCTCAGCATAGAAAGACCTATCATTTGGGGAGTACCTCTCATTTTAAATGCATTAATTTTACAAAATTTCAAACTGACCAAAATCAGGACAGTAATTCCTATAATAGAATTTCCAACCTTGTCCTAATTAATATTATTTCCAGATCACTTGTAGAGCTATCCTCCCAGTGTTAAGAAATAATATTGCCCAGCTCTAATAGGAATTAGATATCAAGGCAATGTGGAAGAAATAAGGATGGATTCTGGAGAATTCTGAAAAACAAACAAACAATTAATTTTGGGGTCAGGTAAATGCGGTAAAAAAGCCAAAAGGAAAAACAGAGCTTCAAGGAAGAAAGTAAGTGTATGCCTGCAGCTTATCCTTACATAGATACCAGTATAATGTAAGTATAAAAACCAGTTAAAATTTTAAATCACTAAAGACTCAGCTACATACCTTGGAGACACACAGTAGAGCTAAGAATGCTAGTCCTGTAGACCTGTCTGTCCCCTTTGGCCAGGGATTGGTTTAAGCATGGTCCCATGATAAAACTTTGACCAATGATATGTGAGGTTGTCTGCAAGAGGGATTCTGAGACGGTTTCCCTCATTTTAAAAAAGAGAAATCAAAATAAGATCATGAAAAAAATAAAATAAGATCATGTTGCCCATGAGATTATCACATGGTGGTGATGTGTGGAAAGGCAGCGACAATGTTGGACTCCCTTCTGAAGGGAGTGGGCCTAAGAGCAAACATGCTGAAGATGACAGAAAAGAAAAGAGAAATATTCAGTGAATCTTAATGACATCTCTGAGCCATTGAATTAGTCAGACCTGGACCTGCCTTTGATATTGATATGTGAACCTAGAATACTGTCTGTTATGTGAGATCATAAATGCCCTTAAGCTAATTAAAATTCTCTTCCAACTTTTTTTTTTTTTTTTGTGGAAGGAGATAGAGATATGGTAGTGGTGACAGAGAGATGGGGGTTAGGGGACTGCAAGATGGTCTATTAGTTATCCATTGCTGTAGAACAAATTTCCCAAAATACAATGTATAACAACAAACATTTATTGTCACAAACAGCTTCTAAGCCTCAGGACTTTGGAGCTATTGAGCTGAGGGGGTGTCTCAGAAAGTTGCCATCATGCTATCTGTCTGGGTTGTAGTCTCTAAAGACTTTCCTGGGACTGGCTGTTCGGCTTCCACACTCACTCAGATAACTTGGACAGGGGGTTTCAGTTCCTCACCACATGGATTTTGTCCATGAGGCTGCTCACAAAATGGCTTCTCCTGAGCAAGTGATCCAAAGGAATGAGAAAATGCATGCCAGAGAGCACTTAAGAGGGGAGTGCCCTTGGGATGGAAGATACATCATGCCATAACTTTTTCTTGGAGGTGATATACCATCACTTCTGCTGAATTCTCTTAGAAGCAGAAGTGAAGTCTCGCACACACTCAAAGGGAAGGGAATTAACTTCTGTTCTTAAGGAAAGACTATTAAAAAAATTTGTGGACACATTGTAGAATCTCCTGGGCTTTAATTTCAAGATGAAGCCATTGGAAATATTTGAATACTGATAGGAAGTATCCAGCAGAGATAAAGTAGTGGACATTTCAGGGTATTAGTGTCTATTTTCGCTATGTGCTAAGTTGTAAGATCATTTGCTAAAGGTGTTCAATAGATAGTACATGTAGAGATAGAAGTTAAATGGAAAGAACTGAAGTGATGAGGGAAATAACAGAGAGTGCCAAGTTAGAGACATAGGTAAAAATATGTTAAAAGCTATAAAAGAATTCTATATTACACAGATAATTCTACATAGTATGAATATCTTGAATAAAAAGATATATTTCTACCCAAAACAAAGATTACCATAGATGTCTTCAGAGAAATGAGAAATCCTAGTTTGTTTGTTTTTAAGATTCTATTTATTTGACAGAGAGAGAGATCACAAGTAGGCAGAGAGACAGGCAGAGGGAGAAGAGGAAGCAGGCTCCCTGCTGAGCAGAGAGCCTGATGCAGGGCTTGATCCCAAGACCCTGAGATCATGACTTGAGGTAAAGGCAGATGCTTTACCCACTGAGCCACCCAGGTGCCCCAGAGAAACCCTAGTTTTAAAGGTTTCTAAGAATGAGTCACACATGCATGTGTGTGTGCATACACACACACACACACACACACACACACACACACACACACAGAAACATGGCATACAAATGGTTTGACTAGAGGCACCTGAATGACTCAGTCAGTTGGGCAGCTGACTCTTGGTTTCAGTTCAGGTCATAATCTCATGAGACTCTGCCCTCAGTAGGAAGTATGCTTCAGGATATTCTCTCCCTCTGCTCTGAAACGCATGCAAGACATGGACTCTCTCTTTCCAAAAATCAATCAATCAATCTAAAAAAAAACCAAATGGTTTGATTAAGGAATTCTTTCACACATTTATGAAACCATAAAATTTATCTGCTATACAAACTCTTACAGAGCTTACACAAATGAAAAAAAAAATTCAATTGTTCTATGGAATGTATTTTCCTTGTATAAATAAATTAGATCAATCATTTAATAAAATGAAAACAGGCATTTAAACTCTGTATTTCTCTGAAACATTAATATGGGACCAAGTTTTGTATATCCCCATCATGTATCTGCCCCAGGATTTCTCAAGTTTATTTGATTCCAACAAATTTTGATAATGTAGCACTGATTATTTCTTAGAACACCATGAGAAACATTGCTTTATCAGATGAGCCCTAGAAGATTTAAGAATATTCGAGTACTCCATTAAAACAACACAGTTAAAACAAGTATTTTCCAGGAAAGCAAAAATGGCTTAGTATCAGGAAATATGTTAATATCTTTTAATCTACCAACTGATCAAAGATGGTAGTGGAAGAATGCCGGTTGATAGATGTCAGAAAACAATTTGATACACAACATCACTACTGGCAAGAACTTCCTTCGCATAACAAAAACATTCATCTCAAAGCAATAACCTACTTTATAATTAATAGTTAAAAAATAATTAGAATACACATGAAAGTCAGAAGAAAGACAATTGTAAATGGAAGAAGGACTTATTTCCCAATTACTGCTCCCATTCCCAGAAGAGACCTGCTTTAAAATCTGAACTAGCCCAAATTAAAGAAAATCTGTCATTTCACTCTTTTGGCAGTATTTTGCATTGCTAATAGTAGAGAAACTGGAAGATGGCCCTTCAACGAAATTAACTTCTTAATGAATACACCAAGTTTCTTTACACACAAAATTATTCTAGTAATCCAAACTTTTTGACAAAAAAAGTAACATGCATTTGAAGGCTTCACATGCCTGGGAGGAGCTGATACACGTAAGAATTCCTACACACACTCAAGTGCATAGAACAAGGGTCTGTGGGAGGAGCTCTCTACAGAGTGTATAATGCACGTAGCTTCTTAGTTATGGACAACGATCTAGGGGAAGAGAGATGACCTGGGAGATATTCCACGTGGGGATTTAAAGAAAACGATACCTAATAGTGAATTTTAAGTTGTTTCCAGATTTGTGTATACCATAAACCCCCTTCTGCTCTCTGGGTCTAATGCACCCTAGCATTGTATTGGTACAACTTCAGCATATAGAGGAGGGAAGGTAGTCACAGAGGCAGAGACCACAGAAGCTGATGTACTGAGAATACATCAGTTATCAAAATTCAGAATGAGACAAAATCACCATGAGAATACAAGCCCCCAAATTTTCAGAAGTAGTGCATTAGAAGCTGGAATTCTCGCCAACCAGGGAGGAGAGCCTTACTTGTTTAATTTGTAAATTAAATAAAACAGTAACCAGGAGACATAGAGGCTCACAAAGCTACCCAGTATCACCAGTATTATTTAACTCTTCTTTTATGGTTTTTATTCAATGCAATCATACAGGGAAAAGGAACACATCATATGAAGGGACAAGGCAAAAATATCAGTATTTGCCAAAGCAGGGTTTCACACCTGGAAAATCAGAGAACTGACGAGAGAATTCAGTAAGGTAGCTTGATTAATATTCAAAAGATCAATGTTTTCTTCCACTAGCAATAACCAGTTTGGAAGTGTAATGATAAAAAGATACTACTTACTAACCAGGATAGTCCTGCTCTATTTAACAAATAAAAATCTACGATGCCAAGTAAAATTCCAATTTCAGATACAAAGTTTTGTTTTTTGTTTTTGTTTTGTTTTTAGTGTAAGTATGTCCCCATGCAATATGTGGAACATACTTACACTAAAAAAAATTCACACTCCCACTAAAAAAAAATTGTTTATTCGAAATTCGAATTCAATTGGACATTCTGAATTTTACTCAGCTACTCTACACCAGAAGATCACCTGAAAAAGGAAGGTGCAAGTCATGGGGCCAAGTACACTTTTCCTGAGTCAGTTTATTCACTGGCTCTGTTATTCAACAATGATTTTTCACCATGTCTGTATTTTCAACCTTTAGAGTTCTTTTAAAATTGCAGCCAAATTGCAGAATATAACTCTGAGTAATTAAAATAAGTTTTCATTCTGTATGAATTCCCATATTTCTGGCCCAGGGAGGCCTTTTGGCATCTGGTTAGATTTTCCAAGCCTTGTATTTCAAATGGGCAAAGTTTATCAGTATCCTCCCCTCTTCAAAAATACCCATCTGCTTGCTCACATCGCACTGGCTGCTGTGGGCCCACTCTTGTGCAAGGCTGCCCGGTGCTCAGATCAGCAGCGTATCCCACTCTCCCATATGGTCTTAGAGGGCCCTCGGGGGAACTCGGGCCACACTTTGGAGAAATCTGCTACAGTGCATTAAACATTGACCATGGCACAGGACAAGGAACCAGCTGTCGGGCTGGAACGTCCCAAAATCTGAGTTTGCAAAGTTTTCACAAAGGGCAGTTTTTACTGGCTGATGAGCCATGCTTCCCCGAAGGGTGCTATGTTCTTGGGAGGCAGCCATTCCAGTATTTCAAAGATTAAGTTATAACTGAACAATGTATGAGGATGTATAAAAAGTAATTTGCCATTTTATAATTACTTTTAATTAACCATTTTATAATTAGTTCCTCCATGGTAATGCCTCTGGGCCTGATTGTGAAAACAATTATCGGCTGGGAATTTGCATACCAGTAATAGGACTTAACATAAATGCCATAAATGTAGCTATTTCTTGGTACTTATTTGGCATATCATGAAATCACGACTCTAACTATATGTTATTCACTCTCAGCCTTCTTCCAAATTGGAAGGAAAAATAAAAAGAAGAATGCGCCTCTTTTTAGAAAACTGTTTGACATAATTACAGATTATTTTATTCTAAAGTCACTTAAATGTTCCACGACTATCTACTTTTTCAAGCAAAAAGACAACTGTTCTCTCCCTGGCCTTTCAGGTAGTCTCCAGATCCTACCCTCACCCAGGAACACTTAGCTCTCGCCAAAGTTAATGTGTTATCATCACATAGGAAATGCCTACATTTAGAAATGACAACATGCTCCTGGCCTTCTTTTGTAACTGATGACTACTATCACAAGATTGTCAATTAAATCAATGATTCTGCTTAAAATAAAAGCAATAGATTTTTAAATATCAGAGCAGAGACCAGCAGAATCACAGAATTCACAAGAAAGCCTGTTTAAAAGGAAGAATAAGGAAGCTGAATGCCCTTAATTGCTGTGAATCTAGCCTTCTCGTTCTCATTAGCTTCCATGTGGATTATGATCTGGTACTTTCTTTCCCACCTGCATTAGGAAAATTCACCGAAGGGTGTATGACCCTTGTCAGCATGTACTGGCCATTAGCTAACATGTTCCTTGGAAGAGACTAATGAGAAAATTATTAATAACCAGGGGAAGTTTATTGTCCTCTATTAGCCAGACATTGATGTAGCAGCCCTGAACTAAAGTCAAAATAAATATAATAGGAAAAGAGCCAGGGGGGCTTTGGTCAAGCAAGCCTGGCATTCCAACGGTCCCTCATCGCCTAGTCCCCATTACACTTTGTCCCACCAAGTGTGACTCAAGTGTGACACCACCTACAAAATGCCTGCGTTTTTTAACTGTTCTCAAGGCTCTTACTCTCAATGTTAAGTCAGTGCTCTTATCACAAATTCCTCTAGGGCTGAGGGAAGGGAAAAGTGTGCTGCTTCTCTTTTCAGTAAGAAAAGATACCTTATGATTTGTGCTTTCCTTATTTTTCTTAAATTCTACAAAGCTCAGAAACCAATTCTTTCATTGGGTAGAAATCCTACCTCTTTTTCTCTTTCAACTTTGGATTTTGTCTTTTGGTGGTGCTAACAGGTATTTGTCTCTCTCCATATCTGGGCAACAGGGAATCCCTTTGGAGATAAATTGCTAAGATTGCCTATGGCCCAACTTAAATATTTTTTTTGTTTCATGTGATGTTTCCTGTCTTTCCAACTCCATCCACACTCGAGGAAGCCATTGGGATAACCTGCCGTACACTCGCATGCCTTCCCATTTTGCTCATGGAAATCCCTTCATCACACGTACCCTCAAAGCTCTCTGCATTTATCCTTCCCAGATCCTTTGAGGCTCAGCACACATCTCCTCTTGGCCACTGAGCCTTTACTGACTGTTCCAGTGACTATTGATTTTCTGACCACTAACGCTCTTAGCATAGATGCTACTAGGTTCTTTGATTCCTTCCCCCCCCTTACGTCGGTGTTAAGCTCTTTCTCTTTAAAAAGATGATAAGGTTTATGAGATCAATATTTAAGTTCTCACATGTGTGTAAAGTTTTGAGAAATTTTTGTAATGGACAAGTTTTAGCCATTTGAAAAATACAGGTTTCCCCTGCTCGAACTTTATTAATAACACATTACTGCTAGGCTAACCACATGAAACAAATTCAGTCACTTTACATGTAGTGTTTTTAAACTCTCTTTAACAGTTGTTTGACCAGAGCACCTGGCTCTTTCCTTATTGTATTTATTTTTATTTTAGGTCAGGGCTGCTGCTTGTGTCCCTACTAGAGGAAAATATTATTCTCATATTTATTAATAATCCCCTTATTAGTCTCTTCTAAGGGCTCATAATGTGCTGGCTACTGTACAGAATGCGAAAGTAAGGTTCACATACTCTTCTGTTAATTTCTCTGATAAAGGTGTGAATAACAATTGTCTCCTAAGCCATAGCAAAGCTAACGAGCAAGAAAAAGCTAACCTCAAAGCCATTAAGGGCATTCTGCTTCTTTATTATTTTCCCCTTTTTAACTTTTCCTATTTTTTTTTAAATTGTGAATCCTTTAAAGACTGGTCTTGAATCTGACACTTTAAAAAAATTCATTGTTTTTATTTCAAATAGCGCAATTGCTCTGGTTGATAATATTGAGATATTAATCAACTGCTACAAAAGAATGCAAAACAGTGCATCATAAAAGCAGCCTGTTCAATCTATACACATAGTAGGGAGAACATAGATGTTTGTTGATCACTAAATAAAGCTGAATTCATAACAGGATGTAATGTAAGTGGAAGAAATTGTAAAATTCTAAGATTGGGATAACAAATTAATATCAAACAACAGAAATAATTCTATCAAACCTATAAGTGGATGCTATAGGATAAACAGTTGAGAAAGAGAAGAGTAAATGAATTATCTAAAGAAAGAGTGGGGTGGAAGAGGAGGAGAAGGAGGAAAATGAAACCATCATGCACAAAATGGCCTACTCAATTTGTCTCTCAGAGTGACAAGTAAAAAGGAAGTGGAAATTCAAAAATCAATTTTTGTTCAAGAATAACATGCATTGGAATGACTTGTAGAGTGTGTGGCGTACACAGATGAATTTCGAAAGCTATAAATCAGTTAGTTGGGACTTGGAAGGTATTGAATATTCAAAAAAGGTGACAAAGCTAGAGAAGTTATATCTCTATGCAAACTCAAGTGGTTCCATTCTCTGCAGGTTGGGACATCCCAGTCTAAAGGGATTAGGGTGCAGTTTTCCATTATTTGGGGAAATAAAGCCCCTCTGGGAAGCACCTGCATTAGGAAGTGGCAAAATCTGTCCCAAATTTAAAAGCAAAGAAATAGCAGCTTGTGGGTGGCTCAGTCAGTTAAGTGTCTGCCTTCAGCTCAGGTCATGATCCCAGGGTCCTGGGATCCAGCCCAGCATCTGGCTCCCTGCTCAGCAGGGAGTCTGCTTCTCCCTCTTGTTCTGCGTGATGCTCCCCTTGTTTGTGCTCTCTCTCTGTCAAATAAAAAATAAAATCTTCCAAAAAAAAAAAAAGCAAATAAGTATCTGATTCTGTTAAAAGACTAACATCACAAAGGAAAAATTACAAACATATATAGGAATAGTGGTTTTGTTTTGCAAAATCACCTATT
Source organism: Mellivora capensis (assembly GCA_004024625.1). Lineage (NCBI taxonomy): Eukaryota > Metazoa > Chordata > Mammalia > Carnivora > Mustelidae > Mellivora > Mellivora capensis. The sequence continues at coordinate 27,459 of PISX010006410.1, forward strand.
CTGAAATTTCTATCATAAGTGGTCTCTGATTTGTGATTATTTACATTTAGATTTTTCCCATTATAAAAGTGTCAAGTTCTCATTGCTTAAAAATCTGAGTTTTAAAAAATATAAAGTAAAAATCATGCATGATCCCATGCTTCAGAAAAGAAATAATTGTAATCTTTTTCATAAATCTTTTGAGAAATACTTTTCTGGTCACAACACAAACAAAAATTTTAAACTGAGCCATATTGTACATGAAGTTCTATTATTTCATATTTTCCCAAATGATAGAATATTGTGACTATCTTTAAATACTCTTTGTAGGCAGAAAAGTGCTTCTCCTCCCAAGATGTTCACATCCTAATCCCTTGAAATTTGTCACTATGTTAGGTTACAGGACAAAGAGGAATTGAGATTACGGATGGACTTAAGGTTGCTAATCAGTTGACCTTGAGATAGGGAGATTATCCTAGATTACCCAGGTAGACCCACTGCCACCACAAGGGTCCTTTTAAGTGGAAGAAAGCAGAATAATGAAACCAAATGATGATGGCATGAGAAGGATGAGACCTACTCTTGCTAGTTTTGAAGATAGAAGAAAAAAAAAGAGGGAGGGTGGCAAAAGCCAAGGACTGCAGGTGGCCTCTAAAAGCTAGAAAAGGTAAGGAAACCCATTCTTCCCAAGAGCCTCCAGAAGGAACAGAGCCCTGCCAGCACCTTGATTTTAGCCTAGTGAATTCTTTATTGTACTTCTGACCTCAAAAACTTAAGACAATAAATTCATTTTGTTTCAAGGCACCACATTTGTGGTGATTTTTTTATAGTAACAATAGGAAACTAATACATTCATATAAAGAGAAGCGTCATTTTTCTTACTACATAGTGCTTTATTGTTGGAAGGATCATAATACATGTAACCAACCTGAGAGTTGACAAAATGTTTCTTAAAGGACCAGATAGTAACATTTTAAGTTCTGCTTGCTGTATCATTTATCTTTTGACTACCCAACTCTGCCACTCAGGTACAGAAGGAACCAGACACAATATGTAAACTACTGGGCTTGCCTGGGTTCCAGATGAAACATATTTACAAGAACAGGCTGCAATTTGCTGACCCTTGAACCAACCCCTTATTGATGGATGTTTAATTATTTCCAAGCAAATGAGCTGCTTTTATAACTTTCTGATTAATGTATAGCAAAAGAAAAACAGCATGAAGTAATATTTCTCACTCTGACATATTTTATTTAGTATTCTGAAGCTTTAAAATGGTTTTAAAATTCAGAACAAATTAAAAGCAGCTACGTAACTTGTTCTCAAATGCAAAAGTTTGAACGTGAAATGTTAGAGACTGGATTTTTCTTAGCCAATTATAGTTCCATTTCTAAAGAAAAAGAAATGGACCTTTAAGGAAAAAAAAAATCAAATGTCTGAGTCTTTAGCAGAGGTGGCAAAGTGGCACTGGTCCCCATAGCCACTTTAACTTATACAGGAATTTTAAATTGTGTAATATACCTGATAAGAGTCCGGTCAGGCAAAAGGCCAGAAATGAAGGGCATACATTCCAAAGCAAAGTTCACAATGTTCCATCCCATACAGGTCCCAGGTCAGATCAGGTCTTTATAGTAAAAAGTAGTAGAGAAAAATCTACGATTTTGATTTCCCCAGGGCACGGAAGCATAGCTGTGTTTTTGAGGATCTTCATGATTTATGAGGCAAAAAAAAAAAAAGAAAGAAAGAACAAACTCCACAATAACCACAGAGATCAAGGATAAATTAAGATTTGGGGGGAAATGTTGGCATACATACAAGAAAACAAACTGCTGTGTGATTAACCTCCTCATAAAGCCCACAGGAATTGGACAAAGTGCTGATGACTGGGTTTGACCAAAATCTCTCATCTTCCTTCCAGGGTAGTGTTGGCATCTCAAAGACTCACCGATGCTCATCCCCTGACTAATGGACTGACCCAAACTGAAGGGACGATGCAGGTGGCAGAGAGGATCAGAGCAACGGATATTGTATTATTTGCATCGTGATTTCCCAAAGAAGAATTCAACAGACTTGCTGCGTGCTGTGAAAGCACATATTTCATTTAGCTGCTGTAAATTCATCACCCTGCATTTTCATTGAATGTTTTCTTGTTCTTGGTGCTGATTAAATCAGAATGCATTATGTGCTTTTCACTAGTGACTTCCTATTTTGTGTATAGACACTCTAAATTTGTCTTTTCCCTCTACTTTCCCTTCCAGACATTCTCTAAAACTTTGATAACTGAATTCGCACAAAAAATGAGAAACTATGGAGCATTCTAGACCTTTTGGAGATCTTAGATACAAAAAGTAGGACAAGAAAAGAAGCTATCAGATAAGTGGTAGGTATGTGTTCAGTGTATTTTAGTCAGCCTCAGACTACAAGATGTCAGAAAGAAAAGAAATTTTCTTGAGAAAGAATATTTCCCAAGAAAGAAGAATATTTCTTGGGAAATATGATTCACTCACCAATATCCTACCCCTTCACCAAATATATAAAAATTCTGGTGAAAAATGTATTTTTAAGGCAATAAATAGAAACAAAAGAAAAAACCCACAATGCTGAGAAGGATCTGAACCCACAGCCCATGGAGTGAGAGTAAGACCTAGAATCTTACCCCCAGGCTGAAGCTGAATCCACAGCATATGGCTTTGGCCAGGCACCCTCACTCGGAAACAGCCTGGAGCTCAGGTGTGGGCAATCCTGCTTGCCTGTAAAATGCAACCTAAGATTCCCCACCAGTCCTTGTTTCTCGACAAAAGCCGTTCTCCAGGTTGCTGATGGAAGCTGACTCATCATTAAAAATTAGAATCTGTAGGCAATGTTGTTGATGAATTCATCCTGACCAGCCTGTGAGGAAACCTCAAATCAAGGCACCCAGATACAAACAGGCTCAGAGGTGGGGATTAGGTAGAAAATGAATGGCCACAAACTTACATCTGTCTCTATAATGAGACTTACACAGCCCAGGATATGTGTCCCCAAATCCTAGGAAAGCTAAATCCCATGTAAAGTTAGCATACAGATGAGATGGCAGAACATCTGAGGAAAATTCAGTGCCAAGAAAGTCAGTTTACAGAACTCAGAATGGGAGCTTTCACCTCAAAGGAATTACATCTACTGATGAAATATGAAATGCATTGTAATGTAAAACCACTTAAAATGCTTAAAAGAATGAAGGAAATAATGGAATAAAATCAAGAACAAGAGGATTACACACACATATATGTGCATATACACGGGTTAATTTTGTTCACAGACCTCTCGGTACTCTACTTCTTTTCACCTGTTGTCGATGGATGATGTTAAATGTTTAATTTTCCTTCCATTATATTTACCTTACTTATTTTATTTCATCTTATTATATCATCTAGAAATTCCAGAACATAATTTGACTAATAAGAATATTTATGAAGACCATTGTCTTTTTATCATTTTAATGGGAACGCGTCCAAGGTTGTATGGAGTATAATGTTGGACCCTATATTTGGTATTTTTCAGAAAAATGTTCTTCCTTTGAAAAACATTATTCTTTATGTTACAAAAGATACATCTATTTCTAATTTAACAGCATACTCTTTAATAAAATGAAATGCACTTTTTAACAATAAATAAAATATTTATCTTAATTGACATTATCTAATTAAGGAATTCTGAGTACTGAAGTGCACTTGTGTTTCCGGTATAACCCTGGACTCATTTTTTATATGTATATGTGTATGTACATGTGAGTTTTATGATATTTGATTATGTCTATAGCTCTGAAGACTTCTATTTTATTTATTATTAATAACTGGGCCTATTGTATTTGTTTTGATGCCTTCTCTAAAACTGCCAAATGTTTATGTGTAAGTTTGTGTTCTCTTTCTTATATGATCTTTTAGTTTCTAGTAATGTTTATTTCATTGTCTGTCTCCTCTGAATTCTGCGAGACATAATCAAATTTTCCCTAGATATCATGATTCCATGAGCCACAGCATTAACTTTTCTTTTTAATCCCCCATATTTGCATTTGAATTGTACTACAGGTTTTTAATTTTTCCTGGAATATTTCTTTAACTCACCATCCTCCATTTCGTCTCCTATTGTCTTCTCTCAGACCTTTGCCTTTTTATCTCTTCATCTGGCTCCTAGTCCCTACTTTAGAATATGCTCTTTTCTTACACTTTATTGACCTTTTCAAACAATGTCTGGAAATTCTGCTCTGAATCTGTCATTGGTATTTCTCAGAAGTGTGTTCTTTCTCTGAGTCCGCAACTATTACCCCCCCTTCCATGTTTTGTTTCCTTTTTATTTTAATCTCTAGTCATCACCCATAAAGCCAGCTAATTATCTATCAACAGAGAAAAATCTGGACTGTCTGTAACCTTGAGGATTATTTCCTCGTGTTAAGGTCAATTTTTTCAGGTTTAATACTAGACACGCTGATGCCTTTTCCATTTCTGAGCGTTAGCAAACTTCAGCATTCTTAACCCTGATGTACCTCTTTAGCCTCTCCTATCCTCCCTGCCTAATTAAAAGATTCTCTGAACCGGCAAATCACTAAGTAGTAACAATAATAATACAGTTCCAGGATTGTGCTTCTTTCAAACCACTTCGGGTCATCATGCCAACCCTAGATCTTTGAAGGTGGATACCTTGTCAGAAAAATAAACAAACCTGCACACGTCAGGCTGGCACATAACCCCAGGGAACTAAAGCCAGATTCCGATATCGTAGGACACACAGGCGACAGAGAGGACAATGGTGTTACCAAACACTAGAATTAAGGAAGCGAAGAAAAGGATTATTTGAAAGCAATGGAAATGGCAGGGGACACCTAGAATCTCGCAGTACTCCTAAAATAAGACAAATTATGGTGGCATTACAGTGAAAAAAACCTAGAGATGTCTTCAGATTTTAAGAATTATGAAGAAACAGAGTACAGGAATGAGACTGTGAGAGATAGTAGGCAGCAACATTTCCTGTCGTAATTAAGGTGTATCTCCTTTAAAATGAAAGAGAGATGGGGGCACCTGGCTGGCTAGGTCTGCCCTTATCTCAGGTCATGATCTCTGGTCCCAGGATCCAGTTCCCTGCTCAGTGGGAGTCTGCTTCTCCCTCTCCCTCTGCCTGCTGCTCCCCCTGCTTGTGCAATCTCTCTCTCTCTCTCTCTCTCTCTCTGTCAAATAAATAATTTTTTTTAAATGAGAGAGAGGTTTTTTCTTAGCACCTCAATTGATTTATCATTAATGGAACAAAGTGAATCACAGATAAAAAGAGGTATCAAGGTGTAGGTAGATACATAGATGATAGCTAGATAGCTAGCTAGATAGAAAGAGGATAGATAGATATAGAAAAATGATCAATATGAAAGTACGGATAGGCTTCAAGTTCTCTATCTGGGGACTGGAGATGGAACTCATAACTTTCTGATTTTTTTTTTCGAAAGAATGAAGTATTTCACATACCAGATTTCTCTGACAGAAATTTATATGAATACAAAAGGAATATCTGAGACACAAGATGTCTTCCCACAGCCTATGCAGCCATGAGACTACTCTGCAATCTGACTTTTATATTTATATATATATATACATATATTTATATTATATTATATTATATTATAATATAATAATAAACTCTGGAGAGAAAGACTGGAAAGAGAGCCTGAGTCAGCTAAAGGCATTGTCCTGAAGAAAAGGAATTAAGCCAATGTATATAAATCAAAGACTGAGAACCCGTGGGCCCCTCTCTCTATTCAGCTCAGAAAATGCTGCCAACCAAGGTCATATCCCTCCACGTAGTTCTCTGGAGAATTCCTCTGAGAATCTGGCCAGCACAAGAGAAAACACCTATACATACTGACCTTGGGGGTAAGATTTTGCAGCAGCCTGCCTTCTGGACACACAGTAAAGCCCACCAGTCAGTGATGCACAGAGAATTCCAATCAGCTTTTTAGTGTCTCAGTCATAAATAAGAAAGGACGGTAAAGGATCATCAGATACTGAAGAAAGTAACTGCAATGAAATTAAATACCCAAACCATCTAGAAAAAGTGATCTCAGAGAAAAAAAAAATAGTAGAAATGGAAGAAACTGTGCTCTGGAACATTCCCAACCCCTACATACAGACTACGGTCTGAACGAAGTTCACATGAGTCTTTACTAGACAGCAAGGCAGCTCAGGTGCTAACTTCAGGAGATAGAACTTTGTACTTTAAGTCAACCTCAGGGGTTCAACAATTTGAGTCTGAACCAAATCTCCGTAAAGGGCTTTTAAAAACAGATTTCTTGATGCTACTTTAGTTTTTGAGTCACTAGTTCTGGAGTGGGTGAAAGAACTTGCATTTCTAAAACATTCCTAGGTGATGTTGATAATGAGGGTTCAGAGACCACACCCTGAGAACCAGTGGTCTAGTTCCAGTCCCAGCATCTCTTTCCATCCAACTACTTACAGAAAATTATCTTAAGGAAATAACCAGACAAATGTGTATGGAAGATTGACCCAAACAATGAATACTAAAACAAAATAAAACAAAACAACTTTGCAAATATATTGAATGTGAAACATTTATAAATTGTATTTGTAAGGGAAGAACCTGGAAGGTTATATACCCAAATGTTAATAGTGCTGTCTCCGGGTTGTAAGATCAAGGTAATATATATCTGCATTTTTGTTTCTTCTTGCTTTTTGATTCGGGTTTCAAAAGTTGATATATTGAACCAGTATTACTTGTGTAACAACTTGAATACATCGTATTTTTTAAAGCCAGGGCCCAACTTACACGCTCCTCCCAAACACATTTGGAAACCAAGTGTCTCAATTAGGTCCATCATACCCACGTCCCATCTACTCCAATAAGTGAGTGCATGTGTTTGTTCATGCACAATCTCTGCTTCATAGACATGTTAATTAACTATAGATTTGAATACCAGTTAGAGCTAAAAAATACTCAGATATTGGAAACAAAGGGAGAAAACTCTGTACTGGAAAAAGTCTTGAAAAATTTTACATCGATTTTTAACAGTATGGTCAGTGTGAACTTCCACTTGAATTGAATGATGCCAGAAAGCTAAGTTTGGGATCTTTCCTGCTCTGTGCCTCATAACGTCACTCCATCCAACCACCTTCCTCCCCAGCAAGCTTTGCAAAATAACCTTCTTTTTACCATCCCCCATTTCAGAAATAGTTTTCTAATTATAATATATTAAGCTTCCTTGCTATCTTTTTTTTTTTAAAGATTTTATTTATTTGACAGAGAGAGAGATCACAAGTAGGCAGAGGGGCAGGCAGAGACAGGGAAGCAGGTTCCCTGGTAAGCAGAGAGCCCGATGCAGGGCTCAATCCCAGGACCCTGAGATCATGACCTGAGCCAAAGGCAGAGGCTTTAATCCACTGAGCCACCCAGGTGCCCCTATCTTTTTTTTTTTTAACAGAATTATCAAATACTTCAACCTTTGCTTCTATTATTTATGAGAGATCTACTGGCTAAAAATAAAATTTGTCCTAGGGAATTCTGTTTGATTTCTCTTGAGGAAAAATAAATAATGACTTAAAAAGAAAGGTGAGGGGACACCTGAGTGGCTCAGGCTGTTGAGCATCAGACTCTTGATTTTGGCTCAGTTCATGGTCTCAGGGTCCTGAGATCGAGCCCCATGATGGGCTCTGCACTCAGTACAGAGTCTGCTTGAGATTCTCTCCCTCTCCTTACCCCACTTCCCTCCCCAACCCGCACATGTGCGCTCCACTCTCTCTCTAAAATAAATAAATAATTTTTAAAAATGATTAGATCACTCCCTCATTTCCTTACTCCTTTAGTAAAGAAGAATTATCATACACACCCAGTCACATCTTTCACAGGCACTATGAGCCAAGGCAAGGGAGTTATTACATATCCAGGGTTTGTAGTGAAACATTATTTCTAACTGAGTCATTAGTTTTCTATTTTTATAGAGTTACATTAATGTAAACTGAGAAGAGATATACAGAAGAATATTTCCATATTATAGATATGTCATTCCCAACTCGTAGAACTCAGACACCTGGGAAAGTTAAAAAATCCAAATAGATCTCAAGCATTGTCTGTGGAATAAATAATGTCTTGTGCAGACACACACACACATACATTTAAACTGCATTTATATACAGATGTCATTATGATTAATAAAATAGAAATTATTCTAAGAGGGAATTTGTCATTATTTTGCCCATACTGCCTTTCTTCCCTTACTGAATATGAAAGTTAAAATACTGATAAGCAGTATTTTTGCAATTTTTTTTTTAGTTGAAAGGTGTTATCTTCTTTCTTTAAAAAGTTAGAATACTATCAATCTAAGTTTTGGACTTATTTTAGTGGGATATACAGCAAAGTGACTGAAAAACTGATGTAGAGAAAAATATAATAAACATGTTCATATTTTCCTTGTTTGTATCATGAGTTCCTCATTTACAAACTATCTGCCATTAGGAAAATGACTTACACTCTCTGCTTCCCAGTCTATTCCTTTGTAAAATGGAGAAAAGTAATGGATAGCACCTACTTCTTGGGTTTGTAGTATGAGTAAAGTGAGTGGTCATGTGTGAAATGCTTGGAACAAGGACTGACACCTAATAAGGGAGATGAGATTATTAATTAGCAAAGACGTCCCCTTCCCCTGCCCTCACATATGCCATGCAAAGATTGCCCGTCTGTTCCACGGAGGCTGATTTGGGCCATATGACATATTTTGACCAACGTAACATAGGTGGGAGCAGCAGTGTGCCTTTCTGGGCTGAGACCTCAATAACACTGCCTATTTCTACTTGACTCTCTTGCACCTCTGGTCCTCCCACGCAAGAAGGGCATGTCTTAGAGGATGGCTGCCCTTCACCCTGGCCTCAGAATGTATACCGAGTATACATTCGGTCAACCCACAGACCCATTAGCAAGAAAAAAGTGCTTCTTATGTAGGATGCTGTGCTTGGAAGTAGTCTATTACATAGTAATAACCACCCCGTACACCAAAGACACAAACAACTATGAAAATTAGATGTAACTGCAAAACAAGCAGAGCAACCTATAATCTGTTCACGTAGTTAGAGATACTCCTTAGGGTGCACACAAATAATTTTGTTCTCTCTGCTTCAGAGTGCATGGTGGGCTCCTCCTTTCCTGCCTAATAGAACACATGCATAGCCAGGGAATCTGCCTTTGGTCAACATGAGCAAAATTAACATGTGTCACTTCCAGAGAGAAACTTCAAGAGCCGGTATATACTTTGTATCACCGCAGGAGAAGAAAAAGAGAAGAAACAGATCTGAATCTCCTGACAATGTATGATCAACATAGAGCATGAGTTAGAGATAAATTGTTACAGGCCACAGAGATTCTGGAGTTGTTTGTTTTCACAATGTAACACCTATCATGACTGCTAAAAAAAAAAAAAAGTACAGCTATGAACTACGCCATAACATTCTTAAAAATAATAGCTTTATTGAGACACAATTCTCAGGACATGAAACGCATCCTTTCAGAGTGTACATTTCAGCGGTTTTTAGTATTTTCACAGAGTTGTGCAACCATCACCACTAATTTTAGAACATTTTTATGATCCCCCAAAGAAATTCTATGCCCATTAGCAGTTACTCCTCATATCTCCCTCAACCCCTGGCAACCACTAATTTACTTTCTGTCTCTATAGATTGGCCCATTGTGGACATTTCATATGAAGGAAATCATAAAACATCATGTTTTCAAAATATATCAATGTTGTAGCATGTATCAGTATTTCATTCTTTTCTATCACCAAATATAATTTCATCATATTAATAAACTGCATTTTGTTTATGCAGTCACCAGTTGGTGAACACTTTGGTTGTTTATACTTTGTGGTTATTATTCTATGTTAATATCCATGTGCATGTTTTTACATGCACATATATTTTGAATTCTCTTGCATATATACCTTGAGTTGGAATGGAATTGATGGGTTTTATGGTAACTTTATGTTTACATTTTTGCGAATCTGCCAGACTGTTTCCAAAGTGGCTGCACCATTTTTCATTCTGACCATCAGCATATGAAGGTTTCAATTTCTCCACATCCTTGTTAACACTCATAATTATATGCTTCTTGATTCTAACCATCCTAGTGGAAGTGAAGGGATACCTGATTGCGCTTTTGATTCATATTTTTCTAATGGCTAATTATGGCCACATCTTTTAATGTGCTTACTGGCCTTTTGTGTATGTTCTTTGGAGAACTATCTATTCAAATTGTATGCCCATTTTAATTATATTATTTGTCTTTTTATTATGGAGTTTTAAGAGTTCTTTATATATTCTAGATATAATTGCCTTATCAGATATATAATTTACAAATACTTTCTCCCATTCTGTAGGTTGTATTTCACTTTCTTGATGGTGTCATTTGAATCACAAACTTTTAAAATTTTTTGAGGAAGTGCAATTTATTAATTTATTTTGTCACTTACTTTTGGTGTCACATCTAAGAAACTATTTCCTAATTCAAAGTCATAAAGATGCACTCCTATGTTTTCATCTAAGAGTTTTATAATTTTCATTCTTATACAGTGATGTCTATGATCCATTTTCAATTAATGTTTGCATACGGTATGAGGAAGAGGTCAAACTTCATTCTTTTGTGTGTAGAAATGCAGTTGTCCCAGCACCACTAATTAAAAGACTATTCCTTATCACTGAAATGTTTTGGCACACTGCCATAATATTTTTACTAAAATGTGTGATTTTAATGAGGAGCTAGGCAGAGGTAGCCAAGAAGATGATAACGGGGGTTGGATGGATGGCATCATGTAGCAGTCAAACTTTGCTTAAATGGCCACCTTCATATCTTACAAAGCAGTAATGCACTGAACCAGCTTTTAGCTCTGCATGGAGAAACTGAAAATCAGAATCTTAGTATAATCTGTTGAGCTACAATTAACTGCATTTGATAAGATACTGAAAGAAGGAAATCTAAGAAAAGAATTGACCTAGATGTATGCAGGAATAAAAGGAAACATAGAGTACAACAACTTGAAAATTTTATGGATTGGATCATGTTCCCCCCAAATTCCTATATAGAAGCCTTCATTGTCAGTGTGATGGTATTTGGAGATGGGGCCTTTGGGAGATAATTAGAGTTGGAAGAGGTTATGATGGTGGGGCTATCAAAATGGAGTTAGTGTCCATTTAAGAAAAAAAAAAAAAAATACCACAGAGCTTGCTTGCTGTCTCCCTGCCATGTGAGGACTTAGGGAGGAGGCAGCCATCTGTAATTCAGGAAGAGAGTCCTTATCAAGAACTGAATCTGAATCTGCTGGCATCTTGATCTTAGACTTTCCAGCCTCCAGAACTGCGAGAAATAAATTTCCAGCCTCCAGAACTGTGAGAAATAAATTTCCATTATTTAATTCAGGCAGTCTATGATACTTTGTTGCGGTACTCTGAGCAGATTAAGACAAGGGCCTCCATGGTTGGAGAGGTACATTCTTCTCAATGGCAAATAGTACAAAAGAAAATCAGGAAGATTTTTAGTGACAATGAGTGATGAAAACTTCATGAAAGGTATCAAATGAAAGATATAATCCTCACATTCATTGTTAAAATTTTCTGAATGAATTAACTAAAGGTATAGAAATATGAAAAATCCCTTCGTGATTCAAAATACCAGAAATAAAGTCCCCGTGAACAAAATTGTATGGAAAAGAACTGCAGGTATGGCTTTAGGCACTTGAAGTTGCCTGGAATCTGGCTTAATCTGTGATGGTAGTACTGGTTTGAACAGTACCCCAACCCCCAAATTCATGTCCACCTGAAATGGGCAAATCTGATCTTAGTTAGAAATAGGGTCTTTGCAGATGTCATCAAGATGAAGTCATCTGAATTTAGGACACCTAATTCAATTCTTATAAGAACACCCAATCTAATAACTATCATCCTTGTAAGAAGAGGGAAATTTAGATATAGACAGAGACACACACGGGAGAACACCATGTGAAGATGGAGGCAGAGACTGGAATGATGTTTCTACAAGCCAAGGAATGCCAAAGATTGCCAGCAACAATCAGCAGCTAGCCATGGAACAGATTTGGCCTCCAAGCCTCCAGAAGGTGCCACCCCTGCCAGGACCTGATTTCAGACTTAGGATCTCCTGAACTGTGAGAGAATATGTTTCTCCTGTTTTAAGCCACTTAGTTTGTGGTAATTTATTATGGCAACCCCAAGAAACGAATACAATAGTTAGACTTCCCCAAATCCTCTAGGCTGGACTAAAGATTTTCAAACATCAGAATAGCCCTTGGACCTCTAACCTTTATGAACAGGAAGCAGACTGAGAAATCTCGTCAGCTCCCGAGAGTAACTTCCCTCAATGCCTTCTTCAAATGTAGCCAAAAAAGAATACCGGAACATGGAGAAGAGCTCCTAGAGGGCAAAGCCAAAAGCTACTGGGAGCGAAGTTCTAGGCAGCTGCCGTCCCCACCAGAGGAAGAATGAGCACTTCGTCAAAGAACTTTCTGAAAGATAGTGCTGGCTTCATGGTTGTATGACCTGTGCAGGAGTAAAGGGCCCCGAGCTCAAAAGGAGCCTGTGCTTGGTTTAATGTTCTTGTTACAATTTTTTTGAACAACGGGCTCTGCATCTTCATTTTTCACTGTTTCCTACAAATATGTAGCCAGTTCCAGGTAGAGTCTCATCATAATGTCTGCACAGGGAGATTTCAGAATTGGTTCCAAACCAGTGACTATTCTGTGTTTCCCACATGTCACAGCTGTTGCCCTGTCCCCATCCCTCCACTGAAAATTGAGTCTGTGACAGGGAAGATAACTTGTCTTTTGAAGGCACTCGTCTCCTAAACCAAAGGAGCTACCTCCAGACCAGATGAGAATACCAGGTGTCACTCAGAGAACCTGGACATGGAAGTACCTGTGGCTAAAGCCATGGGGAAGGGATTCTATTCCTTGTGGGAGGGATAATGTACTTTCTATGTACAAAGAAGAGTGGACAACATTTCTGGGGACAAGGGAGCTGAGCTGGGGTCATTATTTCAGTGTCTTCAATATCTGGTTCTTTCTGACAGGTTTACGCTTCTCTCTCCCCCAGGAACCAAGGCATGGGCATGTAACCTGCTTTGATTAATGGAATTGGAGCTCAAGTTATGTGTTGCACATCTGATCAGAAGCTTCAGTGTCTACTTCCCCGCATGGCTTCTTCATTCTGCCATAGATCCAGATAGGAGCTGCTCCAGCAGCCAGGTCCAGAATGTGGACAACAGTGATGCAGACTGGAGTCAGCTGGTTCCCAACGAACACATGGTGTTAACAAGAAATAACCCAGATGTTAAAAGCTACTGATTTTAAAGGTGCTAATTACCACCGCATCATTTGACTACGTTGCTTGACCAGAGGCAACCCACTCTAGAAATTCAGTCACCTCCAGTGTAAAAGCTGATAATACTGATGGAGAATATTCACCAAAGTTGATTAGATGCCACAACACACAGGCACATGTGTGCCAATGCACACGCGCGCACACACACACACACACACACACACCTGGAATGTAAATGAGGGTATTCTTACATAAAGCTCTCTGTGAAGGACTTGATGCATACTAAAATGATTCATTTGGGAGGCTGTAAACACCTTGTATCTGCAGAACTGTAAAAATATGACTGTTCTCCTCTGAAAGGATGGGATAATTGTGCTTCAACTCTGTCTGAAATTTTGGGGTATAGTTTTAAAAAGAGAAGTGTTGGGGTCTTTTTACACCTTTATACTCTAAAACTGTGGCAGACTGGATATGCACACACACATGCACACACAATGAGGAGAGTTTGGGAAAGGAATATCTTGAAAATAGGCAGGTTTAACATCAGGAATATTACCACCTTCTATTTGGGAATACTACAACCAAACGACCCTGGTTATATATACAAAGATGAGACAAATAGCTGTTTCTCAACATTAAGAAGCCTATTTACTATACATTTCTAAGATTACCCAAATGGCACTATGGTTATTTTGCCATATTCTAACAGCTATGAAGGACTGGGCCATGACGGTGTGAAATACAAACCATCTGCTCTCAGCTGGAAAGCTGATTATTAAGGAGGTGTGTGCTTTCACATCACTTATAGGCCCACATGATGTTTAGCTTCATGGGAACATGGATAAATAGGGCATTCTTGAGGGAACACGTGACATCCAGAAGGGTTTAAAAGATGCATGAAATTGATCCAAACTTCACACTTCTGGAGCGTAAGGATGTGCCATCTTTCTCCCTATAGGAGTTGGTCCATCAGTGGAAATATGCAGAATGAAATATATTTTGAGAGAGGGCTTAACAATGACACAAAAATTATGATATTCCTAATAAGGGTGTATCAGAATAACAATAACTAAATTCCATCATCCTATTCTTAGAGTCAAAAATCTAGGTTTAAATTAACATATTTTCTGTAAGGTTTTGGTCAGGTGATTTATCTTTCTGGTCTTCAGTTTCCTCTTAAATCTAACTAGATTATGATGTCTTTCCTACCAGTCTCATTGTGTTTTTATACAATTCAACTAGCATAGTATTAAAACATTTTCAAGAGATGAGACATAAACTGTCAGTTGTAGTTATTATTATGAATCTTGATCAAGTGCTCAAACACTTTCTCTTACCTGGATTGAATTCATTCCTGGCACTAAGCATTGAACTCAATGAAATAACGTAAAACATTTGTCCTATAAAGATAAAGAACATGACAGAGACTGCTGGTTCTGGTTCCCTAGATAATATACCCTTTTTTTTTTTTCTTCTCCCCTGCTAAGAAAAACCTCAGTCCTCATTGTGGTGGTGGTGAAAGGCACCTGGCTAAAAAACCTTATGCCCCAGCTTTTCTTGCCCATGTGTCTTGTGGCATGCTCCTTGACACTGAGACATAATTAGAAGATATTGACTAGTTTGATAGAGACCAACATGATTGACCTTTCCCTTCTGGTTTTGCCCTTCACTGCTCCCTCCATTTTCCTACAACATGGACATAGTCTATCTCATGACAAAAGGATCAAGATAGCAGATGAGGATGGCAAAGCAGAAAGATAGGATGTGCCTGGGTCCATGAGACCTGCAGAGTGGCTGCACCAGCTCTATCCTGACTACCTCTGGATTTCATGCAAGTTAGAGAACAATAATGCCAGCCAAATTCAATCCCCAAGTGATATAAGAATTTTGTGCTTATACCACAGACATCCTATATTTTTTAAATAATATACATATTGCTATACTTTGCTCAGTTGTCATATATATTGATTTTTATATAAAACTCACTAAGAAAGCTTACTATTAAAGAAATCACACAATATGTTTTGTTGTACAGGAAAGATAATTTTCATGCTTTGTTTCACATTATATATATTGAGCTACATTTGGAACTGATTTTGCAAGAAGCATAAATAGACCATGTTTCTTTCCAATCTAATATAAAATTCAGTGGTGCTCTCTCTCTTTTGGAACAATACTGGTCTAACTTCTGAATTCAATAAAGAATTTATGTTCTTGGTACAAGAAGTAACTGGAACTGTGGTGAGATGATGTTCTGAGTTCTTAGAACAATTGAGTCCATACTTACAAACTCAGAATTTCTCCTTTGGGTTCCTGTTTGTTACCCTGTGGAATGGCTGCCTGGGATGGATGAATCTGTAACTTTGTTATAAGGTTATTGAGAAAAATTTGGAATTGAATAAGGAGACTAGCTGT
Organism: Mellivora capensis; assembly: GCA_004024625.1. Taxonomy (NCBI): domain Eukaryota; kingdom Metazoa; phylum Chordata; class Mammalia; order Carnivora; family Mustelidae; genus Mellivora; species Mellivora capensis. The sequence continues at coordinate 43,202 of PISX010006410.1, forward strand.
GCAGGGCATAACTAAAGCTAAAGCTACCCGGATGGCCATTCCCATGCAACTGACCATTTCTAGTACTGCTCTCAACTATTAATTGGTACTGACGAGAAGCTCACTGTATTTGGCAGAATCAGTGTATGGCCTTGGTTGAAAATACCAAAATCATTTATCCAAACTAGATCGATGCAACAGATTACAGATATCAATACTGTTTAGCCACATAGCTAAGAACCAGTTTGATGCTGTGTACTTAGTGTAATCAAAAGAAGAAAACTGTCTAGGTGCACCGGGTAAAGTCTCAGAGGTGAAGCAGGTTTATCATATAATTATTTCTTTAAGACATAGAAGTAACCAAGACTTATTTGGATCAAGGGCATATATTTTCATGTAAGCTCATTAAAATATTTTACTTTATTTTTTTTTTAGAAATATAAACCAGAAGTAATGGAAATGCCCCCAAATTCAAATACTTCCCTGGAGTACAGAGAAAAGATAAAAACTTTCCCTCTCAACTCATCTCATCCTACTTTTTAAGAGTAACCAAATATTAATATTTAATCACTATATGTCAATCCCTCCCAAATATCTATGCTCATATAAATACACACTTATAGACATACATACCTTTTTAAAGACAATTTTGTTTTTGTCACAAAAAAACAGGTTTATATATGTCTATTGTTCTGGAATTTGAATTGTTTCACTTAACGTTATGTTACAGACAGCTTTTCATGTCAATATATACACTTCAGTATGTACAGGGTAAACTTAGTCTTTTTCTTTGACCAGCTACAGGGGATTGATTGATTGATGGTACCATAATCTATTTAGCCATCTCCCTTTCCACAAAAGAACATTTAAATTATATCCAATATTTTGATATTACAAATAATGTTTGAAATAAGTTTTTCTTTCCAGTAAAGACAAATTTGTTTTAGACTACCTTATATAGAGAAAAACTAGAAAACCTGAAAGTAGATCGATCAATTGATCGATCGATCACTATAGATAAATGATACAGATTGATCGATGATATATATCTAAATCTAGAGCTAGATCTAGATAGACAGAAAGATGTTTGAATGCATCAGAAAGATTCCAAGGCACTGAGGACTTCCAGGGACCAAGAACCCAAGGTAAAGAAATACCAGAAAGATTACCCTGACATTTTGTACTTTCTTTTCCTTTCAGAATAATGATTCCAAAGGAAGAGTAATTTAAGAGGCTACAAAGCTGAGCAGAAAACAGTAGCTGAGAAGCTGAGAAGTCAAACAGAGCTTTTGAGAGTTCATAGAAGAGGTGGAACCAAAATATTGAGTTCCATGCTGCCAAAAAAAAAGAGAATTTGACAGACATCAGAGGATTTTGTATTAGGGATTTCTGAAAAGCTACACTTAAAGAGTAATGGTAAACAAGACTGTCTTTCACAAATACACACACACACACACACACACACAATTCAAGAAAAAAAGATGAGAAAGAATGTGGCAGAAGTAATACTTGAAGGTATGAACCAGCTTTCACTCTCATCTTGGGGGTCTGGGAAAGACTACTTCCAAGCTCCTTGATACTGCTGGTAGAAACCAGTGTTCTGTCACTCCTTTTCTTACTGATGTCCCCTGGGGATTGCTCTCAGATCTCAGAGGATGCTCTCAAATCCTTTCTAGCTGGTCCCCTCTGTCTTCAGAACCACTGATGGACTATCTCTTTTGCTTTGATCTTTCTCATGTTTGGATTCTTTCTGACTTCTCTTCTGCTGCTCACCTGTAAACATTTTGCTTTTAAAGGGATTATATGATAGGGTAGGCTCACCTCGATACCCATTCGGTTAACCCAAAGTCAACTGATAATTACATGGGCAAAATCTATTTTGTCATATAACATAACATAATTAGGAGACTGAGATCTCATTATATTCAAGCTTCCACTCTCACTCAGTGAGAGAAGATTGTATGAGAGCGAGGATCAGGTCATCTAAAATCATCTTAGAATTTTGCCTACCACACTGCTTATGAGACAGAAACTTTAAATACAAATATGTAAGAGTTGAAAATAAAGGGAGAGGGAAAAATATATAACACAAACACTAACAAGACTATACTTGTGTAACTATACAAATATCAAACAAAAAATGCTTAATTAAAAAGTATTCATTAGCCTCTTTAAATGTCCTTCAATAAAGTTTTATAATTTTCTCCAAAAAATTTTAAAAAAGTATTCATTAGGGGATTAAGAGTTAGGTATTTCCAGTTTCAAAATGAATAAGTCATGGGGATGAAAAGTGCAGTATTGGGAATATAGTCAATAAAATTTTAATAACATTGTATGGTGACAGATGGTAAGTATACATATGATGGTAAGCATTTTGTAATGTATATAATTGTTGAATCACTATGTTGTACATCTGAAACTAATATAATATTGTATGTCAACTATATTTTAAGAAACATATAAATTGAATTAAATTTGGTTTCAAACATGTAAAAAAGTATCAATATAAATAAAAAGAGACATTTCATAAGAGCAAAAACATCAATCCACCAAGAAGATATAAAAATGTGAGTGCACGCTAGAAATTCAGCTATAAAATTAAAATAAGAGGAGAAATAAATAAATGTACAACTATGGTGGAATATTTTAACACACCTTTCTTTTTTCTTATTATTTATATATTCAGTTAGCCTTTCTTAATTAATAGCACAAGTGTGGGAAAATCCAGTAAATGTGTAGAAAATTTGAATAACATCATTAACAAAATTGACCATTTGATGTATAGAATATTAAATCCACCAAATACATAACATGCTTCTTTTCAAGTGCATATATAACATTAACCAAAATTGGCCATATGCTGCGTTGTAAAGCAAATCTCAACAAATTTCAAAGGAGTAAAATCACGAAAAAAAGTGATTTGTAACCACAGTGAAATTAAGCTAGAAATTGATGATGATGATGATATTGAATATATGACTTCTTCACATAAAACTCTAACTCATTATTGAAAGAAATTAAAAGATAACTAAGTATGTGGAAAAATATAAATGTCAAGGATTGGAAGATTCAATATTGTAAAGGTATCTATTTCCATAAACTAATATGTAAATACCATGTGATCTTGACTAAAAATTCACAGCACTTTTTGTGGAAATTGACAAGTTGATCTCAAATTTTATGTGGAAATGCAAAAGACCAGGTACAGCCAAGACAATCCTTGAAGAACAGAGTTAGAAGACTTAAATCATCAGATATCAAGATGTATCATAAAGTTATTTATTTTGACAAAAACTCACCTTGTTGGATCTGTGATATTATTTACTCCAAATGCCTGGTATTTGTCCTCCTAATGCTACTTCAATCAACCTAGAAGACTTATCCTGTATCTTTTTAGTCAACTATGCCTTACTCTATTCACATTTATTAAATGAATACATACACACAAACACCATATATAATATATAATGTCAGGCTCTACAGAGTAAAGAGTAAAGAACAGATAAACAGATCAAAACTGTAAGTTGGGGGTGCCTGGGTGGCTCAGTGGGTTAAAGCCTCTGCCTTTGGCTCAGGTCATGATCCCAAGGTCCTGGGATCGAGCCCCACATCGGGCTCTCTGCTCAGCAGGGGAGCCTGCTTCCTCCTCTGCCTCTCTGCCTACCTGTGATCTCTGTCTGTCAAATAAATAAACAAAATCTTTTAAAAAATTTTAAAAAAACTGTAAGTTGCAGATTGTTGGTTATGGTCACTTGATTTGTAACAAAGGTGGCACAGTAGAACAGTGAAAATAGTGAACAATCTTTTTGCTAAATTGTGCTGCACTTACCAGATATTTGACTGTTGGACAGGAAAGGTAAAGAAAAAAGGTTTGCCCCTATCATAAGCCATATACAAAGAATTCAATTTTAGGCTAATTATAGTAAATTTCAAAAGTAAAATAATAAGTTTCTGGAAGATAACAGGAAAATATATTCATAAATTTTGGATAAGCAAAGATGTATTCAACAACACTAAGCACTATGGAAAAGATTGATCAACTGGAACACATTAAAATTAAGAACCCATTAAGAAAGTTAAAGGCAAAACATCAAATGGAAGAACATATCTGCAATAAATATAGTTGACAAAGGCCTTACAACAGAATTTATAAAGAACTCTTGCAAATCAACAGGAAGAGAAAAAGCAATATATGGGGGGGGGGAATGAACAAGTAGACTTATCCGTTAAGTCACAAAAGAAGAAATTCAAAAGTACTCAGCCATGTTAGTCATTGTAGAAATGCAATATAAAAATGATCATGAGAGATCACTATCCACTTAAGGAACTACAATTTAGAAAGATGTAATGGCAAGCTTCTGCAGAGTTTGGAGCAGCTGGTGTTCCCATAGCTGTTCCTGGGGATATTAAATGGTACAAGCACTATGGAAACCTACTTAAGTTGAACATGTATATGACCCACAACCATGCACTATTACACGATGTTTTAAAGAAATATATATTACACAAATCAAAAGACATGCACAATAATGGCCATGACAGCATTATCTATAATAGCCAAAAGCCAGAAAAAGCCCAGCTGCCTGTCAGTAATATGATGGATAAATAAATTTTTCTCTATTCATGCTATGGAATTCTCTACATCTAGAAGTTGAATGAACTGCTATATACTGCAGCATCCCACAACACACAACAAAAAATTTATCACACCAATGTCAAATACAGTGCTGAACAATAAAGATGCCAGATACAAAGGAATACAGATCGTAGGATTCCCATATGCATTTCAAAAGTAGGCAACAGTAATTGATGTTATTTGTAGCATGTTAAGGGTTATATTTGGAAAGGAGTGTATGGTTGGCGACTGTAAGATTAGTGGCAAGAGAATGTTTTCTAGAGTGCTGACAATACTCTATTTTTTTTAATCTTTGTGGTGGTTAAATACATGGGTTCATTTTGCAATAATCCAACTAGCTAAACATTTATTAATTATTGCAGTTATGTATGTATAGTATACTTCATTAAAATGCTTATTAAACCTACATAAGGAATTAAAAATAATGCTTAAAGAGTAATATTTTTACATATATATTGAATATCTTTAGGAGTATTTTTGTACAGTTCCTGGATGAGTAATTGCTGGCCCAGGGGCACATTACACTCTTGAAAGCTCAACTGTTTTTTCCACTGTGTTGAAAACGAATATAATCTACAGAGAAAGGAAGCACATTTTGTTCACCGTCTACTATTACATACTCCATGTAATCCTCACCCAGCTCGGTGAGGTAGGTAGGTGGCTCGTGTTACATTTTGCTGATGAGAAAACTGAGTTACTGAAAAATTAAACACTTTGCTGAAGATCTCATGTCTGGTATATGCTAGAGAAGAAGATTAAAATCGGCTCTGTCCAAGTCCAAATCCCATTTCTTTTTCCTTGATCGAAATACACAAGAGACTATCCTTTCAAAAAAATGGAATTAGCGCAAGACAATATTATTTCATGAGCAGTGAATTTACACACGTAAAATCCCAAGCCCCAGATCCAGGATCTGGATCATTTGCATGCATCATCTTTGTAATACCACTCAAAACAGAACACCCTTATACTGTATCAACGGAGACCAACAGAACGATGGGAAAGATGGAAGAATTGATGAACCTGTTCCCCAAACTGACAGAGGAGGTAAACGTCTCCAAATAGGTTTGTTAAATCTGGCTCCTAAGGATTTTCAGAGTTTCTAATTTTCCAATAATAAAATCACTTACTTCACCGGCCCTGAATTTTATTTCCACCTTAAATGCCTGATATTTGTACCTAATGTTGAAGTAAAATAATTCAGCAGAAACACTACACTTAGTGCCAGGCAGTTCATTTTGTGGCAGCTGGTATGTTTGGATTACTTCCCTCAAATAGCTGAATGCCCACTATGTACCAGGCCCTGGGCTGAGCAGCAACACAAGTCAGGTAAAAGAAAGACTCTGCCTTCAGAAAGCATTCTGACAGAGAAGAGATGAAGTCAGTTAACCAGGCAATTACAACCCAGAGTGAGAGCCTCAGGAAAGTAGAGTGTGGGATGGAAGTACGGTGTCCCATGCAGGATAGAAACGAGTCAGAGAAGTTTAGAAAAGAAATATGAACATACCAGGAAGGGGTGGGTGAGCCAAGCCAGGCAAAGGCAGTTCAGGAGGGAGCCCAGAAACAATTCCTGACAGAGGAAGCAGCACAGGGATGAAGAGGTAGCAGGTGCTCACAAAACTAAACCTAGTTTATGGAATTTGAGTACTGAGTGGAAGGAAGGGTGGTCAGGATAGGTCAGCGAGGCTTATTAAACATGTCTTTGGGGGCGCCTGGGTGGCTCAGTGGGTTAAGCCTCTGCCTTCGGCTCAGGTCATGATCTCAGGGTCCTGGGATCGAGTCCCACGGCTGGCTCTCTGCTCAGCAGGGAGCCTGCTTCCCCCACCCCCACCTGCCTCTCTGCTTACTTGTAATCTCTCTCTGTGTGTCAAATAAATAAATAAAATCTTTTAAAAAAATCTTTAAAAAAAATAAAAATGTCTTTGGGAGTCATTTTAAGAACTCTGGACTCCACATGAGAACAAGGCAAAGCCATTAAAGACTTCTGAGACGATCAGATTGAGGTTTTAGAGAGATTGACATGGCTGGTACAACGATGCGGTGGGTACAATAGAAAACATGGCAGGAATTAAGAGAACTGGAGTCAGGGAGAGGCGCTCCACTGCTTTACAGGTTACCAGGCAACAGATGAAAGGGACCTGAACTGGGGAAAAGTCAGCATGATGGGGGAATGTAAGGGATAGGGACATATTAAGAAGGGACAGTGGACAGAATTTGGTTTAAGGTTGACAGAAAAAGAGGCAAGCATGACACTCCGCTTTCCAGCTTGGGAAACTGGCCATGTGAGAGCACTCTCCAGTGACATCGGGACAAAAGGAGAAGCACATCAAGAAGGAGGATGTTAGGTTGCATTTTGTATATGTTGAATTTTAGCTGTAGTGGGGGCAGCCTGGAAGACATTCCAGTAGGAAACTGAATGCCTAGGCCTACAGCTCAGAAGAAAGATCGGGCTGGAAACTGGAATACAGGGGTTACCTAGACATAGATGATTATCAAAGCCAATGTGAAGCAAGGTTACAGAGAGGAGGGTGGGTGGTAAGAGACCATTCAGCACCACTGATGATAAGGTTTTTGAGAATAAGACACTCTCTCTTCTATCTTTACCTTGTTTCTTTCTTTCACATGCTGACATCTGGTCAGACCAGCCACCAAGCAATTTAAAAAGTGAGTGAAGAAATAGAGAAGACCCACTTTGAGGGGAAAAAAACCCAAAAACGCAAGAGCCATTTTCACTGACACCTCGATCCTGCTGTCATAATGAATGCTGCCACTAAAGCTTAAGAATCACCTACACTTGCCCCTTAATCTAGCAAAGCCGAGGAATGAATTCCTGCTTGAATTTAGCCTTCTTCTGGCATCAAACAGAGGAAACTAAATTTGTTATGTCAACCAAGATTGCTTTCTCACAGATTTCGCTATTAAAAGATTTGTCTATTTAGCAGCGTTTTATATTTACAGAGTGTTTTACAGCTTTCAGAACACTCTCACACATGTATGATTTGTATCTTCCAACCCCATAAGGTCCACCACTACCCCCATTTCACGGACAAGAAAAACAGAGAAATTGGTGCTTATAACTCATTATTTCTTGATGTCCATCATCCAGTTTTCTGACCCTGGTTTTATAAAGTGGAAATCAAATAGCCCAGCTGGGCAGGTGTTTGTAACCTCCTAACAGCTGCCCCTTCCTTCTCCTTCTCCTTCTCCTTCTCCTTCTCCTTCTCCTTCTCCTTCTCCTTCTTCTTTTTTTTTTTTCCCCCAAACAATGAATCATGGAGCATTACATCAAAAACTAATGATGTACTGTATGGTGACTAACATAACATAATAAAAAAAAAATTTACCCCTTCCTACAATTCTTTGTCTACTTCATCTCCAGTTCTAATTTTGTTAGGAGAAGGGAGGCAGCAGTTTTATAATCAAACGCACTCCTGAGGGTGGATGGGAAGACCTGCATTCTGGTTTCCCTCCTGTGTGGTCCATTCGGCTCTCTGTGGCCTTCCCATTGATGAAATGAGGATACAGGTGCCTCTATCTGGGCCCGTGTTGCCATGGAGATGAATAAGACAGTGAAAAAGGTGAGCACGGTGCCATCTGTACCCCACCGTGCACAGTGGAAGGCAGTGACCTTCACTCTTTCAAGTGCATCAGAATCACCTAGGAGCTTTTAAAAAATACCCAAGCATGCATAAATGCCCTAGTCCCACCCTAAATATTTAGAATCATAATTTCTGGGAATGGGTTCAGTATATCTTTCTTTTTAAAAATAAGAGTTGAAAAGCACTGGTTTGGGTATCATTAACTTTATAATTGCAGTGAGGCAGCAGAGCAAGGCCATTGAGTGTGGGCTCGGGACACAGCTGTCCCCGCAACACCACAGCTCTACCACTCATGGGCCTGCCATCTGAGCAAATTGCTTCCCCTCTGTGATCCTTATATGCCTCCCATTGAAAAGGTAAGTTGCAAGTCATCATACTGTAGGTTAAAAACTTAGAAGACCTTCACTATAGCACCATACACAGAAAACCCTTCAAAATGGTAGCTGTTGTTTTGTAAATATTAACGTAAGTTTTCCTATTTCGGGAGCTGGATGGATCACTGAAGCCCTGCCATGTAGAATTTGCTTTTGCTATCACCGTCCTGTCTTCGAGGTCTTAGTGCCAGCCAAGTTGTTCCTTTCTTAAAACGGAGAGTGGGAGCCACAAACTGCTTCCCACCAGCCCCATGACTTTGGCCAGTCCAGACTCTGAAACTTCCCTTCTTTCTGCAAACCACTCCAGGTTCCCAGAAAGTGAAAAAGGAGTATGATTAGGAAGCTTAGAAACTGCTAGAGACAGATCTGCTGAAGATCATGAGAAAACTTTGAAAAAATGTGTTCTGAAATGCCCTGCAGAGAAAAGGTTTAACTTTTGTTTGTTCTTCTCATCCTCACTTTCTCCCTGCCCTTCCCACCCTCCCTGCCCCTTTCTGAGGCACAGACCGACCAGCTTTCCTTCCATCTGAGATCAGTCATAATGGGTAGGAAGCGTTGGGTAGGAAGCGTTCAGCCATAATGCTGCCGATCCACTCCTGGAGCTTTCTCATGCTGACTCCACACTCATATCCCACCTTTGAGGTGAGGAGAAGGGTCCTCACTTAAAGAAGAGGAAATTCAACCCTGGAAAATTACAGACACTGAGTCAACTGAGCACATTTCAAGAAAACTGCTCACCTCTGTGATTCTGGCCAGATGACCAAATGTCTCCTCCTTCTTTCAGACGTGGCCACAAGCTCTGTAGTCTTGTTCCTCACTTTTCAAAGTGTGCCCAGATACCAGAAGTATCATCGTCAGCTGGGAACACATTAGAAATGTAGAATCTCGGGCCCTATCTTGAGCCAACTAAATAAGAATCAGCATCTTGGTGAGATGCCCCAGTAAGTTGAACATGCACTAAAGTTTGAGAACTACTGGTGTGGTGGTTCAAGATACAGAGTTGTTGAGTGAGGACCCAGACTGGCTGTGTTTGTATCCTTGCTATGTCCTTTTCCAGTTGTGGGACCAGGGACAAGGCACTAATCTATCCAGGCCTCGATGTCTCACCTGTAAAACAGACATGAGAATGGTATTGATCTCACAGGCTCATATGCAAAATGCTTGGTCTATAGCAAGAATCCTGGGAGACATCCCTTTGTATCAGTCTTCCATTACCTCCACGCCATTCAAGAGGGCAAGCCATTTTCTGCAGACCTCTCAGTTCAGAAGTTCTTCGTCTAGGCCATTGACTTCTCTGTCCGGCAAGTATTTACAGTACTATCAATTTCACATTAGTTTTATTCCTTCTTCTATAGAACTACATTCAAGGAAAAGTTACCTGGCAAAGACATCCATCAATGTTTTAGTCTTCTCAAAGGAAAAGAGAACCCCAATTCAGTCTAGCAAGAGTGTTCGCACGAGTGCAGTGATTACGCATACAACACTAGGTAATCAACCTGGGAAGTTTATTGCCCACCCACTTGAGAGTTTAGTGTTATTAGCTAATTAAAGAGAGGCTCTGTCCTCTTTTATATATTGCTCTTAATGAATTAGATAATCCCAGCACAGTTACCATGGTATACTATTTATAAAGACCTGCCATTTGGTTGTAATTTTTCAACTGATTAGAGCTTAATTTCTCTTGTAAATTGCCTATAAGTAACAAATACACCATAGCGGGGTGTCCAGGTTTATGGCAAAGTAAAATTTATCTGTTTGGGCTTCTTTGCTTCTGAAGTAAAACACAGCACCCAGGCTGACGCTGCCTTCATATCTGGATCCATCTGAGCAAGATAGACGAAGATGAATCGGGTATAACAGAAACAAGAGCACAGAACTTATAATAAAAGAGAGATAGTGGTTTTTCCTTTAAATATATTATGTTCTCTTGTTGCCTTATTTGTGTCTTTCTGGAATGACAAGACATTTGTACAGAAATAAAGAGGAGACCTCTACCTGAGCATATTTGAGTGATTTATTTTTCATCCGAAGTCTTTAAATAAACCAGATCATATTATGTTCTTCTCCTCTCTCCCTCTGCCTCTACCACCCTCTGTCTCAAATGTATGTACCTCATTACAACAAACGTCACTCATTTTTAGACTCCAATTTGCCACCATCCCACACAGACCTGCTGTTCCATCTCTCCATGTTAATTCCCATAAATAACTGATATCAAAATGCAGAGTCTTGGAGATACACTTCAGAAAACTTCATGTGTGGAGAAACGAGACACTGGAAGGCTATTCAAGGCCTTGGAAATTGCTACAGATTTGTTCCATCCTTCCCTGAGGCTTCAGCAACACATTAATGACAGAGGGTTAGCATTGTCCATCATAAAATTGGAGTAATATACAAAGCATAGCAAACGTAGCTTTAAAGAAATCCAGAGCAATATCCAAGTAACCCATATGTTCATAGGCTGCTTATATAGATGCAGGATAATTTATGTACCAAACACATATGTGATTCCTAAGACGTATTTAGGAGTGTACAATGTCTAAATTTTTTTATTGAGATCTTTATCTATTTGTATAACTGACTTGGTGGTGAGTGTCCACACCAGGCACTCAAGTCATCCTCCTATCTAAAAGAAATGCACAACAGTTTAGGATTGCCAAAGTGTTCTGGAAACCTGATACCTAACTTCTAAAACCTATGAAATGTGAATTTGGGAGCAATAAGTTTATTTCCCTTCCACCTTACCCTTAGGAGGGGACTCTCAGAAAGTATTTTAAGATTCAGTACATAGGGAAAAAAACAAGTCTCAGGGGAGTGAAATGATCTCTCCAAGGTTAAGGCAGATGTGGGAGTAGCCAGGATTAGTTGTCCTGCCTACCGAATCCTTCCAGCACTGACAGCTATGTCCAACAGGTACTGGATTTTCACAACTATATTTTCAGTGCAACTAAGATTGCAGGATGTTCTTATTATGACAATTCTCTAGAGTTCTTCTGTAATGCAGTTCATGACACCCATATCTTGGCATCTCCTTTTAGTGAGAGCCTTGGATATTTTAAATGCAATGAATGGTATCTGAGAGACTCAAACTTATTTTGAATTATTTTCTTAGAATTCAATAGTTTTTGAGTTATGCTCCGTGGAATTCTGTAGACTTCACAGAAGTGGATCAGAGACTACTAAGAAGAGGAGAAGAAGGAGCTGAGCATTTGGGGCTCCTGCCCCTTGTCCCTTCTACAAACAGATCATTTCCATCTACCTGAGATTTAAGGAATGAGTTCCTATACAAGACTTCAAGAAAAGGCTTTGCTATAATAATTCTGAAGACTGCTATTCTAATGTATATTAACCAAAGGTGGTTAAAGAACTGGATAATTCCAAGAGAAGTAGGATATGAAATCTAAGTCTGGTGACAAAATATCCCAGTATATAAATTACTGAAATAACAATTATGGAGGGGAGAGATATTTAACTGGATTTCTGCCAACTGTCTGTTCCTGGGTCAGCAAATGCTCTCAACTTACACCAGTCATGTCAGTGGTCCCCTTCAAAAGAGTCTCAGTTGGAATTATAAATTATATAGTCGCCCTACATAGGAGACATATATAGTATTAATATATGAATGTATTTCCTCTTTAACAGTCCACTTTAACCTAATAGGCTCAATGTTTAAAAGAAGAAAGAACCAGTAGCATAACATAAAATGCAATTTGGTACAAGGACATTCTGGGTCATAGTCCAATGATTGCTCTGAATGAAGAAAAAGGTTTAATTTTCCTTCCAACAAAATTCAGTCAGGTAGCACTTCATGGATGATGATGTGGTTTCCCAAATAAACTTCAATTTTGCCTGACCAATCAGAAATATGTTCATTTAACACCTTCCTATAATAATCTTGTAAATAGATTAGATCACTTCACTTTTTCTATGAAATACCAGAGAATAAATATTTTAGAGACTGTGAGCTCTTGGTCTTTGCCACAGCTATTCAACTCGTAGAAAAGCAGCAACAGAAAACACCTAAATGAGTAAGTATGGTAGTCTTCCAACAAAATTTTTTTCACCTAAGCAATGGAACTGATTAGACCCGTGGACCTGTTGGCCTATGGCTTGTGTGGCCATAGAATATACTGTTAGCCCCTAGAATACACTAGACAGAAATCCAGTTAAATATCTCTCCTACATGCAATGTAAGCTTCAGTAATTTATCAAGTAAGGATATGAAAAATAACAACACAAACTTAAAAATTCAACAATAAATGAGAGATTATGAACGGCAGTAAACAACAAAAAAATCCTTCCATGTTAAGTGTTATCAAGATCTTCCACTGAGTTGTAATTACAATGACTTATTAGCAGTGTATTAAAAAGGACCTATTATCGTAGGCATTCCAAATTCATATTATGGCCATTCAAATGAATTGCCCACACATATTTTGTCTTGAGCATGGAAAACCATGACATAGTAAATAGTCCAACCAAGACTCTAATGAACCTAATTAAGCAGTAACAGCATGGAAACACACGCACTCTTAGTTAAATTAATATTTCTTTCACAAGGAGTCACAGAGACAATATGGGTTTACATAAGCATCTGAACCATGGAAAATACATTTATTTACTTCCCAAATAGGAGATAGTCACTGGTACCCTGCCAAATGAAATACTTCCTATGTAATAACTAGACACAAGACATACCCACTCACAAGGAAGCATTATGAGTGCTTCCCAGTGACATGCCATGAACAGGGTCACACAGATAAACAGAAACCACAGCTGTAAAAATAGATGGCTTTCTAAGGCCAAAATGTGACAGTAGACCTCCAGTCTTTGAAAGACAGTTACAAAGTTAGTAGTCATGAGATGCGGGCCAGTCCTCATTAGACCCTAATAGAACTCCCTCTGAAAAAGTCACTTAATTCTCTGAGTCTTATTTTTTCTCTATGTAAGGTGAGGGATTGAAATGAGAGAATATGATAAATGTTACCCTCCATATCAACACACAACAGAAAAAAGGAAGGCCTGGGTTTAATCCTTGCTCCATGGGTTTGGTGACTATCAAGAAGTCAGTTGCCTTCTCAAAATTTACAAAGTAAACCTGATAATAATAATACCAGTGCACCTGGGTGGCTCAGTGGGTTAAAGCCTCTGCCTTCGGCTCAGGCCGTGATCTCAGGGTCCTGGGATCGAGCCCCGCATTGGGCTCTCTGCTCAGCAGAGAGCCTGCTTCCCCTTCCCTCTCTGCCTGCCTCTCTGCCTACTTGCCATCTGTCTGTCAAATAAATAAATAAAATCTTTAAAAATGATAATAATAATAATAATACCTATTCGGTAGGGATACAATAGATAGCGATGAGCTAATGTGTATAAAACCTTTAGCTTTACATGCCTGACATATAGTAAATATCATTTGCTTTTGATACTTAGTAGACAGAAGTTCTAGGAAAGAGGTTGAAAGTAGCCCCCTTTTAAACCCTTAACTCCAACAAAGTCTTTAAACCCTGCAAAACCAAACACTGGATACATAAAACTAGAGCCCAGAATAACAGTTTCTTAAAATATAGATAGGAAAGAGGGAAGGATGGGGGGAGGGAGGGAGAGAGGAAGGAAAGGGAGGAGTAAAATATGCAATACTCTCCTCGTTGTGAATCTATGGATTAAATTTGACAAGTAATATTTAAGTAAAACAAAATCTTCCAGACAGTTAGTGAAAAAATACAAAAATAATTCATCTACCCAAATAGTGCAGAAACGTAGGACCTTGTTAGATGGATGTCTTCTCATTTATCTTAAAGACAATTAGGTTTTCTGAAGAAGAGATTTTTTAAAAATCAAATAAACACATGAAAAATTGTTAAATAAAGACAAGAGTCTTCAGATCAAAAAGTTTAATGAATTGCAGCAACCAGAGACAAGAGGAGGAGGGACAAGGAAGAGGGACCAAGAGTGAGAAAAGTCAATCTGTGGATGGTCCATCTGGAAGAGTGGCCTGGATCAACCAGAAGGAACCCCCAGAGCCCACATCACAGATGTTGGACTAGATCAAGGGTTGGCCAGATGGTAAGTAGTTTAGGATATATGCACCACACGGCCTTTATCACAAATACTCAACTCTTACATTTTTAGTGTCAAAGCAGTCACAGATCATGCATAAACAATGGGTATGGCTGCATTCCAACAAAATCTGATTTACAAAAACCAACAACAGTGAAATTTAGCCTACTGGCTATCATTTGTCCATCCCTGCTTTCTACCATATCCACCCACGTCTGAGTTTTTAAACTTTATTAATTTCTTAGTCTTTCTGTAATATATTCAGGAAGGGCTTGTGAATGCTATTATTTCCTAAGTGTTTGCCTATCCTAGAATATATTTCACACAAAGATCATAGCTTGGCTAAGCATAGCATTACAAGAAGTTGGATTCTGCTACATTGCTCCACTGTTTCTGGTGATATGTAAAAAGAATACAGAGCCATTTCTGAGTTTCCTTCTTCTGAACTGCCTCAACACCGTAAGATTTCCCACACTGAATTTTAACTAGCAGGCACTATATTCACAAATGACTTTTGAAAGTTGTGTCAAAGTTACTGATAAAAGATAGGTAGAATAGCAATCAGTAAAAGACTGGAATTTCTTGGGCTGAGCAACCCCAAAGGGCATATGACTTTGAGTTGATGGAAAATCAGTGTTTCCCTGCATTTTCTTTGAACTCTTATATAGAGGGAATGAGAAGGGAGAAGAAGAGAGACTTTAGGTCTTTGTTTCCCTCATATTTTTGCATTAGATTACATTAGCTTTTTGGACCTGTGAGAATTTGAAAGCGAAATCCTCTAGACACACTGTACAGTTTTTTATATGTCAATTCATGAATCAGCCACCTGTTTCAACTATTGAAACGTTTCGTATATCTGGTGCTTTTCCTTTACTGACTGACATGCCAGAGAACATTCTGATGGATGACATGACAGAGATGGATTCTGGCCACCACAATGGAAAAGGGAAGTTTTTCTATTTTCTGTAGTTTATTTTGCCAGATTAGAGTCCAGTTATTCATGACTAATCGGCAACTTAATCAAGACACAGGGATATACCAAAGAATTTCCTTGTTGTGACAGAATTTTTTTTTTTAATTTTGTGACAACCCAATTAAAACTGGGACTTTACCTCAGCCTCTATATCATAAGCCCACTATGAAATATTCCCTCATGATAAACACAGTCTCCCCATCAAACATAACCTGAGATTTAGAATTACAATTACTTATCCTGTATATTAATATTCTACTTCCAAATTTTGGTACTGTTTTTGGAGTGGATGGAGAGACTCTTGAAACTCTGGATTCAGTTTTCTGTTACATGAAAGAGATGACACAAAGTCAACACTTTCCTCAGTCCATCTTAAATACAAAAAAAAAAAAAATGTGTGTATGCCCCTTTTCAATGTTAATTTAAAATCTCATTTAATTAACTTATTTTTCGCTTAGCTTATTTAATAAGAATGACTCAATTTTATGGATACAAAAAATCAGTTATCCTGGATGATTGGGTCCTATGTCATTTATATTAGATGCCCCTCATCATGGAGGGAATAGGGTGATCGATCCTCATGGGAAATGAATTTGCCTTTCTTGCTGACAATATTTCTGCCAAACCCACCACCTGGGGTCTAAAAGAAAGTCACCTTCAGCCTAGTGATTTCTAACTCATTGCCTCCAACCAAGGAACTCATTTTATGTAAAAGCTGTGCTGCAAGGGGCTTACTCCCACATAATTGACCTCACTACTGCATTATCTAGAAGTAATTGGCCTAATAGGTGAGTGGACTGACATAACTAAAGGCTACATCAGTAATCTATTGCCACATAACAAATCACCCTGAAATTGTGATTAAAATAATTGTTTATTATTTCCCACAATTCTGTAGCTCGAATGGGCAATTCTTCTACTAGTTCTGCATGGTCTACCTCATCTGGCTTCAGTCAGCTGGATACTCAGTTATGATTAGATGGTCCAACTTGACACCTTGCCAAAGTCCAGATGGGATGGATGGAAAGGTTGGGATGGCTAGACCCCTCTCTCATCCTAGCCTGCTTCACACGATGGTGGAAGCATTCCAAGAGAGCAAGGTATGAAGTACAAGTACTTATCAAAATTCTGCTTGTATTCACGTGTGCAGAAATTCCATTGCCTTAAGCAGTCACAAGGCTAAACCCATAGACAGTATGAGAATAGGGAACCACAATTTACCACCCTGAACTTTTTGAGCAAAGGGCCCAGAAACAAGAGGTGTTTCCATGCCAAATTTTATTAGGCACAAATATCAGGTGGTAGATACCTTTAAGTAGCTAAGCACATGACCCCAAAATAAGATAGGGAAATGGGTACAGGGTGTAGTGTTGGATTTTGGCTTTGTTTCTCTGTGAAAATTTACCTTTCAAATACGTATTGTATAATGGATTATTTTTACAGTCTTTTGAAATGGAATTCTGGTTTTATTAATAGATTTAATAGTGAGAGTTTATAATAAAGCTGTGGTTAATAGTTTATTGAAGTTCCAGAAATTTTTAAAAATAAGCTTATGAAAAGGATTACTTTGAATATGCAACTTTCTCCTTTCTGCCCTCATCTTGAAGCCACTTTAAGATGGTCTTATAAGTTACTCACATGTACTATGTAATGGTGACATATAGCAAATATTACCTGAAAAGTGATCATGAAATTTATTATAAATTTTTAAAGTGAATCCTTAGAATAAGGTAAAAATTATTGCTATGTGTACTTTTGATTAAAAAAATCATTTCTCCTGATAATAATTATGGCTATAACTCACCATTTATTACCTCTCACCGTTGAGCAAATAGCAAAAAAGGAATTAACCTTTGAACAGAATTAAATGAAAATGAAAGAGCTAAGTGTTATAGGAGTGAAAATATTTATACAAATGCTAATTAAGTATTTGGCATTTAAGTTAAATGGCATAAAATAATATTTTTCAGGCAAGGAGGGAAAAGTACCATGAAAGCCACATTTACAACCTTTATATAGGCTAACCATTTAAAGGCCTGAATTTCTAAAAGATTTTTAAAGACTGTGCTATGAGTGTAGTTCATGTCTCAGTACCTGCATTTCTATGTGACTATACACAAAACTAATTTCACAGTTTTGACTGTCAAAGCTACTCAATAATATGGGCAACCAAAATATTCAAATTATTACTTCTAAGGTATGTTTGAATAATACTAAAACAACTATGATTTATTTTCTTAAATTGCCAATATGATCCTTTTAAGTAAATAACTCGGTTTAAAGATCTTTTTGTCAATTATTTCTACTGGCATTCTATAGAAACAAGTAAACTGAAAATGGTTTTCAAATTACTGACTGAAAATACAAACAAAACTTTAAAATCCATTTGTAACCAAAGTAATATAAGTTCAACTTCCTAAACCCTCTTCGTTTAAGTAATTAGTTTCCATATAAATACATGTGTCCCATGAAGTTGTAAGCTTTTGGAATAAAGGCTGGGAGTGGGTATCAGTTGGAGTTAGGCTCAACTTTGAGTAATAGAGATCCAAAAATATTGGCTTAAATAAAACAGGATCATTTCTCTGTCATGACATAGTCCAGGAATAGCCAGTCCAGGACAAATAAGGTGCCTTCTGCATGTCTTTGAACATAACCTGCTTCCAGCCTTTGGTCTCCACTCACCCAGAGCATGGCTTTCATCATCAGGTGCAAGATGGAGACCTAGACATCACTCTACAATCTAAACTGCTCTTTGGAGAACTAAGAGAGGGAGCAAAGGACAAAGAGAATCCTCAAGCTTTCTTATGAAGAAGTTTCTGGAAATGTGTCACCCATCATTTTAATATACTTCACATTAAGCAGAACATTGTCAAATAACCACTTAGTTGCAAAGAAGACTAGGAAATGTAATCTTTATTTACATGTGCTCTGCTCAAAATTTTTCTTCCACAGAAAAATGGACAACAGATATTTGGGGGCAACTAGCTATCTCAGCCAGGTTCTTTTCTTATTCTTCATGTTCCCTGCACCCTTTTCAGTGCCTAACAAAACAGACTTTCAGTAAATTCTTGTTGAACAAATCAATAAGTGGGAGAATGAGCAAATGAAGTGAGAGAATACATATAAATTTCAACATATAAATTCATTTTAAAAGGCTTTAAGAAAATGAATTTCAATTGGAGTGCTAAATTAATATAATCCAAACTTCTGAAAGAGCATCATTCTAATCTTTTCAGATCCTCCTGAAAAATATGTAGAAATAAAAGTCAACTCTGAAAATTTTAAATGTTAACCCTAAATATTCAGTGTCTACCTATAATTATACAAAGAGAATACAGATATTAAACTCCATGATGAACAGTAAATGAATTAAATGCCATACCCCAGTTACTAAAAACAGTAATGTGAACAATGAATAGACCCATTTTTAGACCAAAACATGTACCTGGAACTCTGTGGGATGCTCTAAATACATCAACTCCTTTAATATTTAAAACTACCTCGGACAATGAACAAAAGCACCTTAAATATGAGGAACTACAATTTATAGAAGTTAGGCAACTTCCTCATGGTCTTAGGAAGAAAGAAGCAGGTTCCATACTCAGAGCTGGCTGCCTCCCAAGCCTTTCTTCACTATGAGAATGTCATATACAGAACTATAAAATGAGACTGGATTGGCAGCCTGGATCCAGATTATGGATAGCCTTGAATTCAGGCCAGAGAAATTCAGTTTCATTCTGACATAAATTGAAAATTGTCACAGATGTTGGAGAATGTGATACATATGAGGTCTTGGAAATGTTACCCTGAAAATATTGTATAGGATGCACCTGAAGGAGACAGAGGAGCAAAGACGCTGATATGGCGCTCAGAGTTTGCCAGCAAAGTGATGTCTAGACTAGAATTGTAGTTCCAGAATTCAAAACATGGTTACACACATAAATGTATTTCAAAGGGAAAAAACGAACCAAGATAAATTTGGTGAACAAAGGAAAAAACGATGGGGTGCCTGGGTGGCTCAGTGGGTTAAAGCCTCTGCCTTCGGCTCAGGTTATGATCCCGGGATCCTGGGATCAAGCCCCACATCAGGCTCTCCACTCAGCAGGGAGCCTGCTTCCTCCTCTCTCTCTGCCTGCCTCTCTGCCTACTTGTGATCTGTCTGTCAAATAAAAAAATAAAATCTTAAAAAAAAAAAAAAGGAAAAAACGAACCAAGAGAAATTTGGTGAACAAAGAGTGTATCATAGTTCTATCTGATCTTCAGGTGAGGGATAAGAGGCTCTCGAACTGGAGCCAGAGTCCTGTGCTCCCTCCTTGGATTCCCACGCACCCCACCTGCCAGTGGGCTCAGCCTCCTCCTCATTGTTGATCATTTCTACAGTGAAGCATATGTGCACACGTCTCAGAACAACTTCCAGACCAAGAACACCCCAGTTCCTGGAGCCTACACTACCTCCCTTTTCATGCTATATCATTAATTAACAAAATTTTCAAAGACCATTTATCAGAACATAGCCCTGATCTTGACAGAAGGAGAAAAGGCACTACAGCTGAAATAACCGGTTTCAAATACCATACCAACTGAACACTAACTCCTATTACAAGCACTTCCTTGCTAGTAACCCTCATTGCTCTAATTCTTTGACCTCAGCTCCTTAAAGTGTCTGTTTCCATCCTTAATGGATAGCTGGCTTCACTTCATGTGTTATTGATAACATAGGAAGACTACAGTCCTCACCTTCCCATTCTTGCCTCTACATCCACCTCCCCTTTCTGTAGTACAGTGGAGAAAGCGTTACACCTAACACAGAAAGAACTTCTACCTGGGCTCTGCTTCCCATTTCCTCTTGTCTTCCAAAATTCTGAAGTAGCAATCACTCCTCTCTCACTCATGTTTCTGTTTTATTCATCTTCTACTGCATCATTCCCCAGAGCACACAGACATATTCCAATGTCACCCTTCATATTTAAAACATATCCTCTGTGGGAACACCTGGGTGGCTCAGTCAGTTAAGCATCCAACTCTTGGTTTCAGCTCAGGTCATGATCTCAGGGTCCTGAGATTAGAGCCCCGAGTTGGTCTCTTCACTCAGCAGGGAGTTTGCTTCAGATTTTCTCCATCTCCCTCTCTCTCTGCCCCTCCCTGCCCCCCCCATCTCTCCCTTCCATTCAAAACAAACAAAAAACACTTGCTATCACTTCCTCCTCCAGCCTCCAATCCACATTCCCAGTCTCTTTCACAGTCAAATGCCCAGGGAGTTGCTGTGCACATTTCCATTTCCTGATCTCCACTCGAGTATGGCTTCTGTATTCATTACACAGACAGAACTCCAGGTGCTAGGGATCGCCCTGTTGAAAATCCAATAGACATATTTCTCTCTTTATCTTATGTGATATATAATAAGCATTCAAAACCATTTTCTCCTTCTTGAAACGCTTTTTCTTTTTCTCTTTCTTGAAATGCTCTTTTCTCTTAGTTCCTGGAAGAACACTCACCCAAGTGTTTCTTCTACCTCACTAGCTCCTCCTTTCAAGTCTCCTTCCCTCTTGCATCTCCTCTATTGTAACTCCAAATGTTGGCATTTTTCAAGACTCACTTCTTGTCCCTCTTTTCTCTGGACACGCTCTTCTTGAGTAATCTGGTTTATCGTGATGGATTTACATTCCAAGCTAGTGCTAATGTTGCTCAGTATATATGTAATGCTCTCAACCACGTCATCCTCCAAGAAGCAGTACAGCGTACTGAATAAGTGCCTCGTTTTGAAACATAGTGCCCTTATTTCTATCTGGGGGACTTGTTCACATTGATTAACTTCTCAGTGCCCTACTTTCCCAGTGATAAAATGGTAATAATAAAAATACCTTTTTCATAAGAGAATTGTGAAAATTAAATGGGTTATAAAATAAGTTATTAGAACCATGATTGGCCCATCATAAGCTGTCAAAAGAGTCTTGCTATTGTAAGTGAGAAATGAGTTAAAACAGAGCTAAGCACACTTTCAGGGCAGAAATGTTAGACTCTGCAAGAGGAAATGCTAGACATGAAAGTTGAGGCTGTCAAAGGCAGAACAATGGTGTGGCCTTCTGAAAGTCAGGCCAGGAAGGCTGTTACTGGCCCACTTAGAGGTTCTGTTGAGAATGGTGATGAAACTCTCCATGCTTCCCAGCTGCTGAGAAGGTCTTCTGGGCTTCCACATCCTTATCACAGGCTTCATCTCCTTATGTAACCTGAATATGTCTCTTCCTTGCAATCTGAAAAAGGCTAACATTGTCTACAGTGTTGCCATCTGTTAAATTATTTAGTTAGCATACATTCTCAGGAGAATAATTACTGGGTCAATGAGAATAAACACTTTTATGTTTCTTGACAGAATATCTATGTATGTTTTCTATAAGTACTAAACCAATTCACATTGCTTCCAGCAAAGTGTGTGCCTCTGCAATCTTACCCACAATGGATATTAGCAAAGATAAAATATTTAGTGTATGTTTATTGTGCCTTAATATGGTCACTCTTGCAGTGACTGAACAAGGGTAGGACTCTGGCTCAGGGCCCTAGGCTTGTTCGGCCAGGACACTCTATAGGACTTGCAAAACCCTTCATAGGAAGGATTTAGAAAATCAATTTAACTCAAAGTCCCTGAGGTTTAACAGAGTGGATAAACCCACATGAAATAATATAAGAGGTTTTATTATCGATATAGTTTTGTTAATAGAACTAAATCACTAAAACTTTAGTAAAAAGAACATGGTCTTGATTTCAGATGGACTCCAACTGAAGACTCATCATTTTCTAATATTTTGACTTTAAACAGTTTTCTAACCTTAAGGGTGGAATAATAATGCTTATCCCTACTGTGTAATGTGATAGTTAAATAAAATAATATGTATGCAAGTGTTTGATACATTCTTGCTTGCCAGTGATTTCAGGGATTTTCTGCCTTGGTGCACTCTCTCTTCTCCAACCCACTGCTAGTCATTTGTTCCTATGTATATCCTGCCTTTGTCTCTGGGCAAGGGAGAAAATAAGGATCATAAAGTTTTTCTTATTTCATTTGGCAAAGCAAAACACTGTCCTAATATTTGCATACTGTGGGTGGTCAGCTATGCAGTTTGTCAACAAACTTCCTGTGATCCAGTATCTTAGGTTAAATGTATTTATTCAACTGAAACAGATTTATAAACCATGAAATATCCATCAATGGAAATTTTTTTTCACACAGAGGAAAATGCAACCATACATGACTTAGGAGTAATACCTCCAAAACAATCTTAGGCAAAAATAAGAAAAGGAGCTAGGAAATAATTATGTCTTCCTTCCTCACTCCATTCAATAAAACCCAATCTATCTCAGACCACACCGTATTCATAAAGTGTTTCCTTCCTTTCCAATGACTAAATGACCTCCTCCCCCTTTGACTATTCCTATTTTTCTATATCTACCATTCATGGAGTTCTGATGAAAACCTAGCCTATATTGTTTTTCTAATCTATGCTTTATGTCTCCAAATACATTACCTGGATGACAGAGATATCTTTATACATTTTGTATCCTCAGCAACAGCAAACAGTGACCCATGTTCATAGTAGATATGTGTGTTTTATGGATCATCATGACTACAATTTAAAGTTAACATTTCATGGAGACTTCTTACAATTAGAGAAAGTTATTCCTCTAATTACTTTTAATAGTTAAACTTTGGAATCTAAACAAAAAGCTCAATATTGAAGAAACAGTTAATTTGTGGCTTACCCAAAAACTAGAATACGATTCAGGTATTAAAAATTATGCTTATTTGTAACAAGGTGAGAAAGGTTTGTGAAATATTAAAATATTAAAATATATTTATATTTTTATAAAATAATAAATATAATATTTAGTTATATTAAATATTAAATACATTTAATTTATATTTAAATATGTGATTTATATAGATCACATGATTTATATAAATTGTTATATATAATAATTTATTGTATTATATTTATATAATTATAATAAATATATTTATATATTATATGCTTATATAATTTATATAATTAATTATATAAACTATTATAAATATTATATATAATAAATTATATTATATATAACCCAAGATGCTCATCTCTCTCTTCTCCCTCATCAAGCTCATGAAGGCTGGGAGTCAGGAGAATGCTGCAGGTCCCCTCCCTCAACCCCTTCTCCCACTATCCCTACACCTTTGACCCTAGGTAATAAAGTTATTCACTTAAAAAAAAAAAAAACCCTAGTAGAAGGAAGAGGCAGAATGGACACGTCGGCTGAACAAGAAAGTCCAGGAATTTCGGGGCCAAAAGAGCAGCTCAAGAATCGGCGAGAATTTGACCTTTGGGATCCTGGCCGACTCTGGATGGAGTTTCCAGCCCATCTTGGCCCCAGCGATCCCCCATGTGGCCCAGCCAGCTTGCAGTGCTTTGCTGGGGAGGACCTGGAGAGGGTCATGTGCCTGAAAATGCAGCAGCAGCAGTTCAGACACAGCCTGGAGAGGCAGCTGCAGGAGCAACAGCAAGTCCAGTACGATGAGAAGTGCGCGGATATGCTTAATGACCAACTGCGCCTTGCCGTGGACATGCGGGCCGCCCAGCTGGCCAAGCTAGAGGAGTCCTGTCGCGTGGCCATGATGTCTGCTATGGCCAATGCCAACAAAGCCCAGGCAGCCAAACTGGCTGAGCGGCAGCGCCCTGAGCATCAGCACGAACAGGAGGCCAACCTCATGGAGATCCAGAATCAATCACCAGTGACCTACTAACGGAGAACCCCCAGGTTGCCCAGAACCCTGTGGCTACCCACCGGGTCTTGCCCTATTGTTGGAAGGGCATGACTCCAGAGCAGAGAGTTGCCATCAAGAAAGTCCAGGAGGTGCAACGCCATGAAAAGGAGGCACAGTGCCGACCAAGCACTGGATGCCGAACGGGAGAGCCAGGCCTTGCGCCTGGCCCAGGCAGCAATGGAGCTAGAGGAGCAGGAGTGAGAACTTTGTGCTGAATTTCGAAGGGGGCTGGGCTCCTTCAATCAGCTCCTTCAATTCATTTATATTTATATTTATATAATTATAATTATAATAACATTTTATATAAATATATATAATTTATATAAATATATATTATATAAATAAATTATAATAATAAATATAATTTATAAATTATTATAAATCCCATGTGATTTAATAAATTAATATGTGAAATATTAAAATATATTTATTTTCATAAAAATAATAAATATTTATATTAAATATATTTAAATAATTAAAATATTTGAATATATTTTAAAATATTAAATATTAAAAATAGACAGCATATCAAAATTTATTTTCAATGTACACCTCAATCAGTTTCTGGAAGAATACATACAAAAACACTGAGGACTTCCGATTCTGGTTCTGTCAGACTAGCGTGTAGCCAACCTTCCCACCAGAAACAATTAAAAATCTGTTGGGAAAAGATCAGCTATGTGAGGTACTGGAAATCCACCAAAGTAGCCAGAATTTGAGGATCCAAAATTCTGGAAAGAATACATTAATATGAACCTAACCTTGTGTGTTTCCTTTTTCCTCAAAATATTTATTATTCTTAAGAATAACAGGGATGCCTGGATGGCTCAGTCAGTTAAGCAGCTGCTTTCGGCTTGGGTCACGATCCCGGCATCCTGGGATGGAGTCCCACATCTAGACTCCTTGCTCAGCGGGGAGCCTGCTTTTCCCTCTGCATCTGCCTGTGCTCACTCTCTCTCTGACAAGTAAATAAATAAAATCTTAAAAAAAAAAAAAAAAAAAGAATAACAGAACCAAGTGTCCAAAAAGCTGAGCAAAAGGCTAAGAGTTAGAGAAACAAGTCAGAACTCTTAGCAACTGTGCTGAACTGGGAAGGAAGGAGGGAAGGAGAGATGGAAAGAAGGAAAGAAGGCAGGAAGGCAGGAAGGTAAGTAAGGAAAGTGTGGAGCCACCATAATAGCCACCAGATCTTAAAGGGCCAAGATCCCAGAAAGAAGAAAGTAAAAAGCAATGATAATATCCTCTGCCAAGAAATTTGGCTGTGAAAGAGTAGGGATTTGAAATGGCAGCCTGATAAAACAGCATCAAAAAAGGTCACATTGTAAGTATGGAAATAGACAAAATTAGACTGCTACAATCTTAAAGAAGAAAAATAAAGATACTAGATGAAAAGACTTACAAAGCTACAATAGTTAAAAGTATGGAAGATACTTAAAGATAGTTAAAGAAAAATCCAATGTAATGGAATAGAGAATCTTTCTTATGGAAAGAAATGGAATTTTAACCTTTATGTCATAGCATACACAAAATTCATTTCCATGTAGATTTAAGATCTAAACTTAAAGGAAAAACAATAAAGTTTCTAGCAGACAACATAGAAGAAAGCCATTTTTATCCTAAGGTGGATGAAAATATCTTACAAAGAACACAAAAGACACTACCCATAAAGGAAAGAAAATGATGAATTGAACTCTTCTTAAAGTCAAGAACTTCTATTTATCAATAGGTACCACTAGGAGATTAAAAGAACAAGAATGGAGAAGATATTTGCCATATATACAACAAAGAATTTTAATCCAGAATACATAAAGAATTCAGAGAAATCAATGACAGGATGATAGCTAGCACAGTAGAAAAGGGAGCAAAACCTTGGGAAGGCACTCTACAAAAAAGGATACACAATGGACAAGAAATATATCAAAAGTGCTAATAGTGGTAGACATGCAAACTAAATGCACAATAAAATACTATCATATATTCTCCATATATTCTTACATCTAAGATGTAAAACACTGACACATACCACATGTTGCCAGGGATATGGAGCAACTGAAAGTCTTCTACCCTCCCCTATATGGCTTTAAAAACCTGGCTGGAAGGATCAACTAAAGGTAAACATATGCATACTCTCTGACCCAGAAATTCCACCCTTGGATATACACCCCATAAAGCACACATGCACACAAGTATTAGAGAAAACGTACAAATGATTTAAAGCAATGTTCTTCACAGTAACAAAAAAATAAAATTTTAAAGCTTGTTAGCAATAGAAAGAATAGATTGTGTTATGTTACTGCCATGGAATACCATGCAGCAATGAAAACTACCAAATTACTGCTCTGTGCAGCCATGTCGATGAGTGTCACAAATAGAATGTTGAGTGAAAGATGTTGGACAACAAAGGGTACATTTATATAAAGATTGCATTTACAATAACATTCAAAAATAGGCAAACTAGTCTATATCTTCAGAAGTCAGGTTCCTAGATGGAGCTAGAGAGTATAATGTTGAGTGAAATAAATCAGAGAAAGACAAACACCATATGATCTCACTCATATGTGGAATTTAAGAAACAAAATAAATGAGCAAAAGAAAAAAAAAAGAATAACAAATCAAGAAACAGACTTTTAACTATAGAGAACAAACTGATGGTTACCAGAGGGGGGGGCGGGGGGAGATTGGGGATGTGGATTAAACAGTGCACTTATCATGAAGAAAATAAAATAATTAAAAAATATCTCCAAGAAGTAAAAAATAAGATTTAAAAAAAAAAAAAAGTCAGGCTAATGGCTACTTGAGAGACAGAATAATGTCCCCCTAAAGATGTTCATGTTCTCATCCTTATAAAGAGAAATGTTACTTTACATATGAAAGGGATTTGCAGACATGATTAAATTAAGGGCTTTGGGCTGGGGAGATTATCCTGGATTATCTGGGTGGGTCCATTATAATCACAAAGGTCCTTATAAGAGGGAAACAAGAGGAGTCAAAGTGAGAAGGAGACAAATTTGAAGATAGGAAAAGAGATCAAAATCCATGAAATGCAGACAAACTCCCGAAAGTAGAAAAAGTAAGGAAATTGTTCGCCCCCTGAAGCCTCCAGAAGGAATGTAGTTCTGCCAAATTATTGATTTTAGACTCCTAAACTCTAGAAGTGTAAAACACACACACACACACACACACACATAAAACCATCATTTGAAGACCTTTAAGAAGAAGGTAATAGAGGCCGAGACAAGGACCAGAGTGATTCCTTAATTGTTCAATAATGTAAAATGTACGCATAAGGTGTGCCCTTTTGATTGATTCACTTCTCTTCCATAAAAGGAATTTTTTAAAGATTTTATTAAAGTGGTTACACTAAAATGATAACTCTGGTTGACTGTCTCTGGTTTATACTTTCCTACTTCCTCAAAAACATGTGCAATGATCTGTTTTCTTGACAAGCTAGTAAAAAGTAAAAAGCTTTAAAATAAACTCCAATGTGAGTTGCTTGCTCTCACAGGTGGGGTGGGAGATTTAGACAGATGAAAAACACTTATATTATATCCTCAAAACTGGGAGAGTAGGTATAGGTGTAAACGATTTTGATATTTAAAAATTAAATGTGAGCAATGCAGAGTGGCAAAGGAACAGGGAAATGGTAAAGTTGTAAGATGAGATATTAGGTATTTCTTAAGAAGTGACATTGATAAAGATGAAGATAAGTGTTTACATACAATCTGTTGTGTATTTTATACATGCTTATCATTTAATCTTCGTCAGACCTATGAACTAGGTACTGTTATTAGCCCACATTTGTAAATGAATAAACTGAGCGTTAAAGACAAAGCCCAGTTTAGCTCAAAGTCAGGGAGAAGAAGCCATGTGTAACTGACCCCAGGATCCGAGCTCAGCCTGTCTCTGTGTTAACATTCATGCCTGAGGCTACACAAGTTAATAAATGGGAAAGTAAAGGAAGTGTTTTCGAGAAAAAACAGGTAACTACAAATATCAGTATAACAAACTAATGTTTTGAGATATTATTTTTTTTTCCTTAGTTTTCTTTTGCTTCCTTGTATATAATCCTTCCCCTGGTCAATGAGCTAAATCCATAAGGACTCAAGAACTGATTTTATAGGGGTGCCTGGGTGGCTCAGTGGGTAAAGCCTCTGCCTTCAGCCTAGGTCATGATCTCAGGGTCCTGGGATCGAGCCCCACATCGGGCTCTCTGCTCAGCAGGGAGCCTGCTTCCCCCCCTCTCTTTGCCTGCCTCTCTCTGTCAAATAAAAAAGTCTTTAAAAAAAAAAGAGTTGATTATAAATAGCAGGAAAGCAAAGAGAAAAAAGGAATCCTCAATATTTGATATGGTTATTTTCATTTAAATGATTTTTTTTGACATCCAAATTAGGCTCACAGTGCCCACAGAGAAGAAAAATTGTTTTGAAATTCTGAACTTTTTTATTTCAAAAAGATGTTTTTGTGGTGGGGTTTGTTTGTTTAAGAAAAGGAAAAGTTATATATATATATAGTGAAAAGTCTGAAAGGAGGCAAGATATGAAGTTTATTACCATGACAGTATATAGCTGGAGACCAGAAGTCTGCATAGTCACCTGGCCTACATGTAAATAAGGAAACCAAGTGGAGTATGACCTTAAGAGAGGTTGAAGGAACAAGTGAGCCTGCCCTTCGGGTGAACACAGCAGAAGGGATGCGGGGATTAAAAAAATAAATGGTGTCATGATGTAGAGTTAGTCAAACATGGCAGTGATTGTTGCTAGCCAAGGAGTTTCTTCAATCCGGTGCCAAGATGAACCTGTCATTATTCTCCTTTAAGTAAAAGTTCCTTTGGGCTATATAGCCATATGGGCAATCCTCATTCCCACTGGAGAGGGGTATCCACCTACAATTTCCTAGAGACCATCAATGAATCTAGCAAAATGAATGCTCATCCACATCCTGAGATTAATTGAACCCCATTAGAACTCTCCTTCAAGGGAATCCCTCCCATTTTTCAAAGACTTGAGAATCCCCCAAATAAGGAACAAAACTCTTGACCTGGAGGAGGTTAGTAGTAGTAACGAAAGCCTTGAGAGACTCCTGTATGGGCGTGGACCTCTACAGTTATATTAAAACAACATCATTTTAGAAATATTGCTCTGCACAGCTGTTGAGACTATTAAAAGAAAAAAAAACAAATAGAATTAATTCACTAATCAAAAGATTGGATTTTTGAAAAAGCCAACAAATAAACTTCTAGCAAGGTTAGTAAAAACTGAAGAGAAAATGCTTGAATCTGTAATAAGAATGAGGAAGAAAATGTAACCCCAGACACTAACAAGATTTTCCAATTATTAGAATTTACAATGTCAACTCTTATTTAAAGAATACTAAAGTATCAACAGAATAGATCATTTTCTAGGAAAAATATACCAACACTGAAGTGTTAGAAAAAAGTAGAAAGCTGTAATAATAATAACCTGACCTTAAATATAAAGCCGAAATGCTTTCAAAAAACAAGAGTTCTATAGGGTACCTGGGTGCCTCAGTGGGTTAAGTCTCTGCCTTCAGCTCAGGTCATGATCTCAGGGTCCTGGGATCGAACCCCACATCAGGCTCTCTGCTCAGCAGGGAGCCTGCTTCTCCCTCTCTCTCTGCCTACTTCTGATCTCTCTCTCTGTGTCAAATAAATAAAATCTTAAAAAAAAAAAACGAAACAAGAGTTCTTTACAACTGTACATAGATAACATAGATAATCCTTGTGATCCTCAGCTTATTTCAAGACAGAGATAAATAATCACTTCAAAAACTTTAATTATGAATTATGTTTTTTAAAACAAGCAAGTACAAAAATGTTTAAAGAAACATTCTACTGACATTCACACTCAGAGGAGCAGATACCAACATTCAACCATTTTTTGGCCAATACTTGGTATTCTTAGATTTTCATAACATTCCCAGTTTATTTAGTGTGAAATAGTATTTACTCTGACTTCAAATTGCATGTCTCTGATTTTCACTAAATTTGAGAACTTCTTAATGGTTACTAGCTTCTGGTTTCCTTGTCTATATTTAGCTCCTAGAATTCATTTGCTCATATTTCCTTTTTTTTTTTTTTTTCCTGTTGGTCAGTAGAATACAAATTCTGGATACTATCCTTTGACAGAGATATATGTAGTAATCATCTTCCCTCTGGTTTGTCTTTAGATATTACTCATGATGTCTTTCAAAAAATTTTTTAAATATTTATTTATTTATTTTAGAGAGAGAACAGTGGCGAGGAGCAGAGGGAGAGGGAGAGATCTTAATTGAGCCCAAGCCTCGGCTCAATCTCGCAACCCTGAGATCACGAAGCTGAAACCAAGAGACAGACACTTAGACTGAGCCATGCAGGCACCCCGTGATGTCTTTCTTTTAACAAAATATCTCAATCGTTTATGCTCAAACCTCTTGATCTTTTCCTGTATAAATGTGCTTTTTAGTTTGCTTATTAGAGGAAATAATTCCTAACTCAAGGTTAAATTTTTTTTCTTCTCGTGTATTAAAGTTTTGCTTCTTTATCTTTAGATTTTAAGCTGCCTGAAATTTATCCTTATGTATGACATGAAGTAGAAATCTGATTTTATTTTCTCTCTATAAATAACAAATTATCTCTGAAATATTTATCCAAGAGTTTAAAGGTTCCACACTGATTTCTGGAATTACCTTTCTCATTTATCAACTTTCCCTATATGTCTGGATCTTTTTCTGAGATTCTTTTTTGTCATAATAATTATGCTGTCCTAACAATTATAACTTTATAATTAGTTAACAACTAATTATTAATTAATTCATTAATTAATGGAGCAAATGTTGTTACTTGCTTGCACCATCTAAATCTCTAAACTCAGGTCCTTCCAATCCTAGAGAATTCCTTTCTCTATTTCCCTTCCTGGAATTCTTTTAGTTTGTTCTGTGAAAAATTTAGGAATTGATCTTCTAATTCTTTAATCTCATTTGTTATATTTTTAATCTCCTCTTTAATTCTCTGTACTGGTGGAGTTTCTCAATTTTATATTAGAAACCCTCTATTACATTTTTTATTTCTAGTATGGTAATTTTTAATAGTTAAGAGCGTTTATTTGCTGTGGGAATATTCCTTTTGTAGAATCCTGCTCTTGTTTAGGATCCTGGGATCATCCTTATCCCTGATCCCTAATCAACTAATTTTTTTTTTCTTTGATGATTTCTTTGGCTTCCAGTTTGCTTTTGTTTTGTTTTCTTTTTTTTTTTTTTTTAAGATTTTATTCATTTATTTGACAGAGAGAGAGATCACAAGTAGACAGAGAGGCAGACAGAGAGAGAGGAGGAAGCAGGCTCCCTGCCAAGCAGAGATCCCGATGCAGGACTCTATCCCAAGACCCTGAGATCATGACCTGAGCTGAAGGCAGAGGCTTAACCCACTGAGCTACCCAGGCACACTTGCCTTTGTTTTCTGTGACCTCTTTTGTTTTCTATATATTTGTTTCCTTGGTCTTTCATATAGGAGGTTTTCCTCAAGTATCTAGACCCGTAAAGTCAATGAGAACTCTGAGTGCATGGACAGGGTGTATTGACTAGTGGACAACAAGTCCAGAGCGACACATGGTAAACTGGATTTTGAATGAAAAAAACTGCAGTAACACTATGTCTGGACATCCTCATTTTTGCTGCAATAAATTCTAAGTTTCCAGCTTAAGGCTATTCCTTCAATATCTTCTGGCATCCACTGTTAACACTGAATTTCTCCTGACACATTTCTTATTGTAGGTGATCTGGGTTTTGGGGGAGACGGGGTAGATTTAATATTTTCTTTTTATTTCTTATATTAACACTTTTCACCTTGGGGTGTTTAGTTGTAGATTTACCCTTATTTGTCTTGTGTTTCACTCGCAAGGCACTTCCAATAATAGATTACATGTCTTTCTTCAGTTAGAATCTACATGTTTCTGAGTTCAAATTTCCTAGAAGGAAAAAATGGCACAGGTTGCTGGCCAGCTAGTGAACTGACTTTCTTGTATCATGTGCCCACCCCATTCTACTCAGTTGGAAAAGAAGAGTAAGGATTAAGTATACTTACTAGACTTCCTCCTTCTGAAAAGGCCAGGGGTGGAAAAACTTCCCAGAAATAGAGGCTCAGGGGGCTCCGAAACCACAGAAAATATCTAATATATTCAAGTAAACTAAAAATAATGAGTTGAGTCAAGGGTCCTTATTCCGAAAGCTATGTAGCCCCTTGTGCTTTAGAGCACCATTTTGAAAATATAGTTATATACGTCAAGAACTAATTACGTACTACATAGTAACTGAACATAATAAAAAAATTTTTCTTAATAACATTATTTATTAAGCAACATCAGCAATAACAAATAATAATATAGAACATGAACTATTTCTGTGTATATATAAAAGATTTAGTGCTCATTTTTAGATACTGCTAGAAATAGTGAGAACTTTTTAATAAATTCTTTTTACCAATAACTACTTACAGTAAACTTATATATCAGTTGTATGTCAAAAAGAAAGGAGCAAAAAAGTAACATGAAGACTACTACTACTACTAATAATATGCCCTTGCAAGATATTGAGTACAGAGCCTTGAGGTCAAGAGCCCGCTGTATGTTGGCTTCATAAACTAACTCCATAAATCAGAGCAATAAAATTCTTGATAAAAAGATATTGCATCAAATGGAATAATGCATTCCGACTACTATTGTTCTCCCTTAGCTCTAAAACAAGTAATGTATAGCAAACATACATCTACTGAGGAGATAAATTATATCATCTTTTTAAAAGGGTCCTTTTAGGCTAGCAGAGCATTGTTAAGATAAAGAAGCCTCCCAGGACTCATTCTATGAGCATAAAAAGGGCATCAGGTGCAAACATCCCCATCCCTTGTGGCTCTGCTCTGGGCAAGCCACAAACAAGCTGTCTCCTCAATGAAATTTATCAGTATTTATTACGCACATGCCTGAGTAAGAGAGAGAGAGAAAGAAATTGCCATTATGAAGCTATTCTCATTTCTTTTGTGGGCTGGTCAGGGGACTCACTGAATGGAACATAATCTTTCAGATGTACTTTGCTTTCCTTCCGATTGATTTTTCACTAGTACTAACTTCTCTCTTTTTATGATTAAGACATGAAAAATGGGCTACTACCAAGAACTCTTAATAGCACAAATTAACCTTGTCTTTGTTAATTTACTTGATGAAACTTCTCTTCATTAAGGTGGTTCTTACACCTGAGCTTTGAGATTTATAACACTGTAATGGCATATTAAACTTGCCAACTTTGACCTTTCCCACCCACTAGCATGCCATCCCACTCTCTACCTAAAACACTTCGTTCTTTCAGATGTAGGAAAATACAGCCTCTTTGTATATTGTCTCCACTTCTTCAAAATATTACTTCTGCCCATGGCCTCCCATATTTTAGTGTGTATTATATTTTGTTTGTAGGTTAGTTTCTACTACATATATATATTATATTATATATATGATATATAATATATTGTATATATTATACATATATATGTCATATATGACATATATTATATAACATATATGTTATATAATATATGTTATATATATATATATATATATATATATATATATATATATATGACCTCCAAATCAGGGAGGGGATTTGGCTGTGTGCTACACAGAATTCTGGGATGGCCCCCAAGGTTGCTTCCCACTAGTGTATGTACCTTGCAAAATTCCCTTCCTTTGAATGTAAGCATGACCTGTGACTATGATGGAATAACACTCCCATGATTACGTTATAATATATGACAAGGATAATGGGAGAAGTCACTCCCATAAATGAGATACATTATGTAAGATTCCATCTTTTGGAAATAAAGATAGACACCCTCACTAGTTTTGACTAAATGAGTTGCCCTGCTTTGAAAGAAGCATGTGCCTAGAGCCTGAGGACATTTTCTAGAGCTGAGAACAAGCCCTGGTTGCCAGCCAGCAAGAGACAGGGACTTCAAATCTTTCTACCACAACATTCTATAGCCAAGTAAGTTTGAGATATGCTGCCTTAAACAAAGTTAAATCCTTCAAAGTTTTCAGAACCTTTGTTATGCTAATTTGCATTGGATTATTTATAAAAGGATAAAGTATATAGCATTCCTCAAACATACATGTCCATGAACATGAGCTGAGACTAAAATTATAACAGTTTCCAAGACAAAGAATAGGAAAGTGGTTGCCAGGGGCTGTGAATGGGAAAATAAAGAGAAGTTGGTGACAGGGTATAAACTCTCAGTTATAAGGTCTGAGGATCTAATATAATTGAAATTTGCTTGATAACACTGTATTATATAATTGATAACACCATATTATATAATTGAAATTTGTAAGAAAGGAGAAGTAAATGGTTTCACCAAAAGAAAAAGAAAAAAAAAGTACATATGTGAGGTAATGGATTTGTTAATTAATTCGATAGTGAATTACTTTCATAATATATGCATATATCAAATCATCCTGCTGTACACTTTAAGCGACTTGTAATTTTGTCAATTACACCTCAATGAAACTGAAAAAAATACCAGTTTCCCCAAAAAGGTGAAAAACCATTTTAAATCACACGTCAACTACTTTCTGTAAGAGTCACATGCTAGCCATACAATATTTGTAGATATTTTGTGGTTTGTTTTTTTCCTGTGTGTAGCTTCTAACATCAACCAAGTGGTGTTTAACCTAAGGTATATCCGAGCCCATGTAATGACTGTGGTCTATTGAGTAAAATCTGAGACTGAGCCTTTTCTTCATTAATTCCAAACATCACACCCTCTAGTCCTAAAGGTCATTAATAAATGATTCAGAACTATAATAGGCATTTCTATGAAACTTTTCTAGGAGGTCATAGAAGTCTTTTCCAATCACCCTGTCTAAATTAATTTCTTTATCCCAGTTTTGCTTTATTTCTTCCCCAAGATGACTTTATTCATAACATTGTTGTTTAATATCAATTTCTTCCACTATGTTTTATATTCATGAGGGCATGGAAGGGGTATGTTTTGTTAGCTATAGAATCCTCATGGTCTAACATACCTCCAGGCATAAAATATTCAATAAACGCTTGCTAAGAGGTGCCAGGTGTCTCAGTCAGTTAAGATTCTGCCTTCAGCTCAGGACATGCTCCTGGGGTCCTGGGATCAAGCCCCACATCAGGCTCAGTGGGGAATCTGCTTCTCCCTCACCCTCTGGCTCACCCCCATGCTCATGCTCTTGTTTGCACTCTCTCTCAAATGAATAAATAAAAAATCTTAAAAAAAATTTGTTGAGGATTTTAATTGATTAAATAATGGTTAGAAAAATACTGATAATTGTAAATTTCATCCTAATCTAATCAAAGACATCTAAGAACATGGATGAGAATTATTATGGAACCTAAAGCAGAGTATATTCAGTTGTCACCAAAGGACCACTCTCCTGCTACAAACTATGGCTAGAAACTCTGGATTAAAAATACCTAAAAGTACACACACACACACACACCCCAAAATACATAGCCTAGCTGGAAACAAATAAAGGTGGATTTCTGGGCCCCTGAAATGAAATTAAAAGTTAAGGATAAACTGAAGGTGTGTCGTCTCACGATGATTTAGTTACAGACTTGGACCTTGAAAGTGAAGGACCAAAGCTCTGACATTCTTGTAGGCTGGAGACTTGACAGAGACCTACAGAAAGCAGAAGAACAAACACTCTTAATTAAGGATTGCACTCAAGTTCCCACTCACTCACTTTAAACAGGAAAACTTCTTTCTTTATCCCTAGAAAGCAGCAGAAATGGTAGCCATCTCACTAGGGCTCCTTGGGTGGGAGAAGAAGTCCCCTCCAATAAATGAAAACCCCAGGCCTTCACCATCTGTAGATATGGGTCCAAATTTATAATGTCAGCATGGTTTAAAAACTGCAAGCTAAGAATCTAACATAAAAGCAATTTCAGATTACTGACATTTATAGGACCCCACTTAATGCAAATGTAGAGCTGCTCTGTAGGGTTACTTTTGCAAGGGACAGTGCCTTGACTGCAGAGGACTCTGTAGCCTCTTGGAAGAAGTGGAGGAACTTTGTTGAGAGTAGACTCTTGGAGGGCAAGAGTGGAAGTGGTAGAGTTAGGGGGCTACAGCAATAATCGAGAAGAAATATGGTATCATAATAGCTACATAATAGGGGTATATGTTGGCAATGGTCAGAAATGGTGGAATTTAGTACATGTTACAAAGTTTGATCAAACAAGATTTGCTGATAAATAAGATGTGATATATGAGAGAATAGAAGAGCCTGTAATATTAAAAAAAAAAATTATTCCTGGGAAGAAACAACTACCTTAAAACTGACTGGACCCAAAACAAAGTATCCAACTGTGTAAAACAAACATTGAGAGAACTACTAGGAGAAATGAACAAACCTACAAATATTAACTTCAATACATCTTTCTTAGAAACTGATAGAATTAGCAGTACCAAGTTAATAAAGCCAATAAGACATGAAATTACAGTAAATAAGTCTGACTTAATAGGCCTATGTCGAATGTCACATCTAATAGGCATACAAAGCATTTTTTTTCACGCAATCATGGAACATGAACAAAAATTACTTACCTTAAGGAAAGTCTCAATAACCCAAATTTTCTGATTGTGGTACAATTAATTTTGAAATAAATCACAAAGAGATGGTTAAAATGGAAGTGTCTTTATATATTTGCTTTGTTTACCTAATCTGTAGAATTTTTTAAAATGCTAATTTCATTGTTGCTATCTGATGCTTCACCGTGGATTTTAGGCAACAAATTTTTTATGTTACTTCTATTGTCATCCCTCTAAGAGACCTCAATAAAAGATTGGTGCTAGTGCCATTTCCATAAAAAATTAAATTAATTAAATTAAATTAATTTTTTTTTTTGACAGACAGAGACTACAAGTAGGCAAGAGAGGCAGGCAGGGAGAGAGAGGAGGAAGCAGGCTCTCCAAAGAGCAGAGAGCCTGATGCAGGGCTCGATCCCAGGACCCTGGGATCATGACCCGAGCCGAAAGCAGAGGCTCCAACCCACTGAGCCACCCAGGCGCCCCAATTAAATTAAATTTTTTAAAAATCTCAATGATACTTTCTAAGTAAAACAAACTCATGGTATATTTTAGAATTCCAGATACAAGTACTTGACCCTCTTCTTTGCTGTTGTTTAAACTCTGTTGTCTCCAATAAATTCTAAATTTATCCATCACCACACATCCTTTTGGCCTCAGAAATTTTCATGTAGTTCCTAATACAACATAAAATGGAGCCATTTCCTGCTCTGAGAAATTCTAGACAGAGTGGATTGTTTACACCCAGGACTTGGGGAAGGAGAGACCTTTTTGACATTACTTTGAAAAAATGCACGATTGCTTTTTTTGGAATTTATTTTGATGGTTGGGACTTCATTCTTCAAAGCTCCACAAAGTAGCATTGAGGACACAAGAATCTTAAGTGTGGAGATGTTAGGATCCTATCATGGGGACAGTGGCTCTATGCTATTGAGCCTTCTGTCTGCTGATGCCCTATAGGCACCACAGCTGACCTCTGTTATCCTCACTGTAACTTTTGCCTATTTTAAAAAAATCTTACAGAGAAATTGTTTGTATCTTCACCATACCTAAAGAATTTTTCCCTCTTTTCACTGTACTTATTTTTTGTCTGGAACAGTCCACAAGAGACCAGTTAAGAGTAACCTTTTTAACAGCAAATAGACATTCTTCATAGAATGCGAAAAATAATTCTCACAGGTAATAACCCCTTACCAGAAACAAAAGATAAGAGCAGGAGATTGAAAACTCATCTTTTTAGAGACTTTTAAGCCTCGATCTTGAAGTTTCAAAACATTTCTAATCATAATCATAATTATGATTATAATCATAATTAGTAGGTTTAGGGGAAATGGGGGGAAACATACTAAATTTACAGTAGTTTTTAACAATAATACAATTATCTATGCTGAGTAACTTCTAAACTACTAAAGCTGTTTAAAACATTCTTCAGAAAATGACACATTTATAGAAACTAAATGACTAAGACATTTCTATTTTAGAAAATCATTACATGAAGTCACAACAACCCCAGTTCAAATTTTAACGATCATGGAAATGGCAATAGATCTGAAAAGGAAGGCTTCTAGGGTAGTACTTCTTTGTTGTTGTTTTTTCTCATTTACATTTTCAGAGGGGCTGTATGGATGAAATGGGTTTGAAGGCTGACGCTTAACAACTGAACCACCCTGGTGCCCCTGGATGAAATGGGTTGAAACCCCATATTTCCTCTGATTTGAATTTGGAAAGTTGTCTGAATTATGATGGAAACAACAGATTTAGATGACATAAAATTCTAAAATAATTTTTAAAAAGTTAAAATTCAACAATTCCAGTTATCTAAAATCCCTAATATTTAACTTGAGTAATTTCTTTATCCACTCTATCTTTAAGGTCCAGGAGGAAAAAAAAAATGGTATACTTAACAGCACTAATGAAAGATAATATAATGAAAGGGAAATTCTGGAAGTGTAGGTGAGTCATCCATTAAGTGACTCCTAGAGCATGGTGAGGCACCATCCAGGGTGTAGCAACAGAAGAAGGGTTACTGTCACCTTACCAGGCCTGAAGAGGAGTGAATGGTGTTATCAGAAATGAGTGACAGCCATGGCTATGATGGAAAGCTGGCCCTGGGGACCTGCTATCTGAGAGCACTCGGTATCAAATTGACGTTTCTGGATCAGCATCACCATTTCCTGAGACTTTATTAGAAATGCAAATGCTTGTACTCCATTACACATCTACTAAATCAGAAGTTCTTGGGATAGGACCAAGAAATCCACATCTAAACAAACTCTCTAATGATTCTAATGCATGCTCAAGTTTGAAAAAAACAATCTAAGAAGAATAACATAGCCACAGCTGGAACCACAGCGAAGCAAGAAGGAAAGAGAATAATAATGCCCTGAATTTTTTCTCTTCTGGGGATTCAATCACTTGCTACTGTCTCTCATTGACTAAACTAACTGAAAGCCGTAAGTAAGAGTGCCCAGATGATGTACTTTCTAGATGTCAGCTTCCCAAGGCACATAGTAGGGCAAAGAAAGGCAGAGAATGGAAGGTAGTGGGGAGATGCAACTAGAAAATAATCTGTAGACCCATCATTCAATAAAACTTGCTTTTAAAAAAAATTATTTGAGAGAGAGAGAAAAAGAGAGGGAGCATGCACATGCACACTCATGAGTGCGGGTGTGCAGGGGGAGACACTCTTCAAACAGACTCTTTGCTGAGCACAGAGCCCCACAATGACTGATCACCGACCCATGAGATCACAACGTGGGCCAAATCCAAGAGTCCAACCCTTAACCTACTGAGCCACCCAGGTGCCCCAATAGGAGGTTGCTTTTGAAATTACATTTATTCTTTATATGCCAAGATTAAAGTTTACATTAGAAGCCTAAGGTAGTTAGATTCTGAGTAGGTGAATAAAATTATCAAAAGTATATTCACTATGATTTTACACATATATACATCATTACAACAAATCTCAATTGCTGAGAATCTAGTACATTATCTATACCAAAAGCTTTATTTATCATTACTACAACTCAGTTAATAATTTCATAACTACTTTAAGGTTTCTCATTTTAAAGATAAAGAAACTAAGAGAGATTAAACAACTAGCCTAAGTCTCTTAGCTATCAAGTAACATATTTGAGACTCAAATCTAGATCTTTTTTTATGCTAAAGTCCATTCTATATAACAAACAGTACTATTTATGCAAAAATAGTCAAGCTATATAGTGCCCAATCCATGGATGTATTGTGCTCAAGGATGAAATTGGCTTTTTTCCATACAGAGGGAGAATGACTCCTAATTTTTCCCTGTAGAGTCCCAATTTATGTATGTTGTGATGGAACAGATAGTAAGATCCAGGTTTTGATAATAACCTAGAAGTTCACTCTCTGCATATGGTAGATAGATATGGTACTCTTAAAAATGGAATCCTGGGGTGCCTGGGTGGCTCATTCAGTTAAGCATCCAGCTCGTGATTTCGGCTCAGGTCACGATTTCATGGGTCCTGAGATGGAGCCCTGCCCAGGACTCTGTGCTCAGCTGAGAATCTGCTCAAGATTCTCTCCCTCTGCCCCTCCCCCTGCTCATGCATGCACTCTCACTCTCTCTCTCTTAATCTCTAAAATAAATAAATAATTTTTTTAGAAAGTAGAATCCTGAATGTATAAGGAAATATCAGTTGGCTCTCTAGGTGTCAAGGCACTCCTCATGGCCCAGTCAATTCTAACAGGAAATGCAAATGAGACTCGAATCTCAGAAGGCATTGACTTCTTGAGAGATGACTTAGAGGAAGGAATTCCCCGTGTTCCAGACCTGAGACTACACCTTACCAAGGCTGTAGAATTTAGGATGGCATTCGCTAAAAAATTTAAAAATAAAAAACTCTGTTGTCATCATTACTTAGGAGAGAACATTTATAACCATCCCCTGGTGCAGGCAATCCATGTGGATGGTATGCAGCATATATAATTAAAAGTCTCTCTGCTCAGAGGTGCTTCTTGATTAATGCCTCAGGTAGGCATTTTGATTCTTGTACTAATAGAAGCTGACTGGCTCTGAAACGCTGGTGTTGTTTGGGTACCTCAGGAGTAATAAAAGGTTGCTCTTGGCTTATTGCACAATTCCTTGAGTCATTAATTACAGCTGCCCAAAGTGGAAAGTTTATAATTAAACATATAATTTACTCTTCTACTTTTGGAAGAAGTAAATTAAGGCAATTAGGTTTCTTTTGATTAAGCATATGGAGCCATTTACAAAATGCACAGGTGTGTACAAGCAGAAGGTGGGCTACAAAAACATCTATGTTTCAAGTGTGTTTTGTCACTTTGTTGTCACTCCTTGGCTTAAGTAATTATGTTAATCCATTTGAAGTGGATTTCTTTAGTTTACTTGATTTGCCGCTGCTTTGTTTATTCCTTTGCATCCTTAGGTGCTTAAATAGCAGTAAGTAATGATCAGGTGTGAGTACCAGCTAATCACAAAGATCATTTTAGGAAGGAATAGCCACATGATCTTATTTTGGTGACACTTCCATGCCATCCAACCCCTACATATGTCCCACAATGCATGTGACATTTTAAAAACTTTACTTGGAAAACAATTAATGCGTTTTTCTCAATTTAGTGGATCAATATTCTGATTTGCAATCTTTCAAGAAAATTATACCTATCTTCCCTACTGTTTGGTGTTATGTAATGTATTATAGTTGAAAGTCAGAAGTACTTCCTTTTTTTCTTTCTGGGAAGGAATGTCTTCTTTTCTCACCAGGGAATTGGTTTTCCTGTTGACGACAGTTATCTCCTGAGACCAGAACAGAATTATGAAAAAGATTCTCCAGGGCACCTGGGTGGCTCAGTGGGTTAAAGCCTCTGCCTTCAGCTCAGGTCATGATCTCAGGGTCCTGGGATCGAGTCCTGCATCAGGCTCTCTGCTCAGCAGGGACCCTGTTTCCTTCTCTCTTTCTCTG
Organism: Mellivora capensis; assembly: GCA_004024625.1. Lineage (NCBI taxonomy): Eukaryota > Metazoa > Chordata > Mammalia > Carnivora > Mustelidae > Mellivora > Mellivora capensis. The sequence continues at coordinate 85,167 of PISX010006410.1, forward strand.
CCTGCCTCTCTGCCTACTGGTGATCTCTCTCTCTGTCAAATAAATAAATAATATCTTTAAAAAAATTCTCCAGAAATCTGTAAATAATCCAACCATGGTTTGTAAAATTAGCAACACTACCTTCTACATGACTATGCCACTATTTTCCAAATATATGTATGATCTGTTATCAATTATATAATTTATATTATATATTATATAATTACATAAATTATATATATTTATCTCTTATAAATGATTAACGTCCTCTTTTTTTAAAAAACCGACTTTATGGTGACATTTTTCCTTACTATTTATATATAGTCTACATATTTTTTAATATTTCAGTTGTCAAAGTGAGTGTAAGAAACATCTCATTTCTTGATGAGCACACCTTTAGAAATTTTTCTCTCATCATGTGGCTCAAGCAGTTCTAGCCCATCACTATAAGCATTACATAAAAGGATAATTCCTTGTGGGCAGACTGAGATGATCCCCCACATCTCTGTCTTGGAATTCATGCCATTACTTGAGTGTGAGCAAGACCTATGACCCATTTTTAACCAATAGATTATGGCAAAAGTGATAGGCTGTCACTCACGATTACATTACATAGGTGTGTTACATCTGTCCTTTAAGATTATGTCCCTTGATGTCTTTGAAGAAGCAAGTGACCATGTCAGCAATAAAATAAAATAAAATAAAATTTGTGAACATACAGCAAAAAAACTAAGAGTAACCTCCAAGTGATAGCAGAACTTAGTCCTACCACTACAGGGAACTAAAATATGCCAGAACCACCTGAGCTTGAAGGTAGATCCTTCCCTAGGTGAACCTTGAGATGAGACCCCAGTAGTGGCCAATCCCTCATTTGCAGGCTTGTGAAACCCTAAGCAGAGAACCAAGTTAAGTTACACTCAGATTTCTGACCCTCAAAAATAGTGAGATAATGTATATTGTTTAAAGCCACCACATTTGTGGTAATGTTGTTACACAGCCATAGAAAACTGATACCTGATGTATTAGGTAAGGGTGAGCCAACAAAGGAAAGCAAACGCTGTTGGGGAAGCAGCAACCTTCCCACCAACCAATCCAGCCAAATCAGAGAACAGTGGTTTATGTGCTTTAGTTCAGAGTGATAGGTATCAGTAAAGATAAATTCCTGTTGGAGCTCACAGTCTGGGTCTTCATCCCACGCCACTCAAATTCTTCTTGATGTTGATTCAAAGGCATCCATTTGATAAAAGCATCTTGAGCAACTGGAATTACTTCTCCAAAAGACTCTGCAACAGCATCAAACAGATCCAGACTCAAAAAGCAGGACAGAGATTGCAGAAAGTCCTAATAAGTCCCACTTCTTGTGGAACTGGAACAATATAAGCTTTTAGTGTTGTTCCAGTGAGCACTACTGCAGGGGCAGAATGAGCTGTTCCAGAAGACAAATCTCCCCTGTGGCTCCTGTGATACATGACCCAACCATATTCTTAGCTTGGAATCTCCTTTGGGAATGCACAAATGAAAGAAGCCTTGACAAATCACAAGAATAAGAATGTGTAGTGAAGACCGTGTACTAACCCATATGGTATGTGCCACACTTACGAAAGAAACAGTCATATGAATAAGATCTCAGATGGGTATATTTTGTCACAGATAAAACATAAATTCCTGACTTCTAGTTTCAGCTCTGACACATGAAGAGCCTGAAGATTATCACTCTTATCTTCATAACAAAAAAAGAAATAAAGATGAAGAAATGAAAACTCAAAGACTTCTCTCACAGCCATGAGAGAGCTGAGGTTGTGGGGTAAGTCGCCACCCTGAAATCTGTGGCACCACATACATACAGAGTCACAGCAAAGATCTGCTTCTCTGAAGTGGATGCTACTGGAGTCCTAAATTGGGAACAACATTTAAATGGTAACTTTGACAAATTGCTTAGAGGCCAAGTGTGAAGCAGCATAGTCAATACATTCCTGAGGGCCAAAATTATGTGCATTTTACCTCAAGGATTCCTTCCGGGTTGTCACACTGAAAAGCTAGGGAAGCCGTCCAGGCTTAGACAGAAAACGGGCAAAAGTTACCACTGAGAAATACTATGCTAAGAAGGTTCTTCCTAAGAGCACCTACCTCCAAAGGCGAAAGACTTTACCAGAGAGTGATCTCACCCAGGGGAAGAGTATTTACCTTACTCCCACTTTCTGTAGCTTTTCTGTCTCACCAAAAAGAAGGGGAAACAAGATAGGAAACACTTGTGAAGCTCACAGCCCCAAAACATAAGTCCACTAAAAATAAAGCTCACAGGTCAGGGAAATAGGCCCATCGAACGTCTGAGAATTAATCATAAGATTATAGAATGTTTCCTCCGTCGTCTAATGCCACACCAACAGCCTCCAGCATGATAACAGTGGATTATAACTAAAAAAGATGCAAATAAAAACTCTATCTACACCGATGTTCTACGGGAAGCCAGATGCAACAGAGAGCACGAAGACAAGCTACGGGAAGCCAGATGCAACAGAGAGCACGAAGACAAGCTACGGGAAGCCAGATGCAACAGAGAGCACGAAGACAAGCTACGGGAAGCCAGATGCAACAGAGAGCACGAAGACAAGGGCACTGGAGTATTGAAGTCTCTGACAGCTACAACCATAGGCAACACAGCCTAATTTCTAGCCAGACCGATGTAAAACCTCACACTAACAGTCTTTTACCTCAGTTCCTATTAGACAGGAATATATAAGTGCAGCTTTCAAAAAAACAATTAAAAGGCAAGCAAAACAAACAAACAAACAAAAGTCATCTTAAAAGACAAAGCAAGCACTACAATCAGAATCACTCAGATACAGCCCATACTTGGGAATTTTCAGACACGGAATTTAAAATAAGTATGATGAATATGTTACAAGTTCTAGCAAGAAAATGTAGGCAACACACAAGAACAGAGGAGTAATGTAAGCACAGAGAGGGAAATACTAAGGGAAAATGAAAAGGAACACTAAACCTCAAAAACACTGTCGCAGAAATGAAGAATGACTTTGATGGGTCCTTGTCCTCAGACATGCCAAGGAACAAACTCCTGAACTTAAATTTATGTCTATGGAAACTCCCAAAATTGAAATACGAAAAGAAAAAAAGTATGAGAAAACCAGAAAAGTATAACATAGGGAACAAGAAAATATCAGATGAAGAAGGAAGAGAGAATGGAAAAGATGAAATATTTGAAATAATAATGGCAGAGAATACAACTAAATTAATGACAGCAAACAACAGATCCAGAATGCTCAGAGAACAGTAGGCCTGCAAAATGCCGGGGGGGAGGGGGGAAGATCTACCCCTAGGCAGATTATATTCAAACTGTAGAAGACTAGAGAAAAAGGGACTAAAAGGGGAATTCTTGAAAGAAGCAAGAGAGGAAAAAGACCTTGTCTGCAGATGAAGAAAGAAAAGAATGACATCACACTTCTTGTCAGAAACATGCAAGCAAGAAAAGAATATGAAATATCTAGGGGGTTGAAAGAATAAAATTACCAATCTAGAGTTCTCCATTCAGTGAAGAAAATCACTCAAAAGTGAAAAGGAAATGAAGACTTCGCAGACAAAACAACAGGTAAGAAATTTATTTATTTTCTGCCCTGCAAAAAAAAAAAAAAAAAAAAAAATCTCTTACTTTTCTCTAGCCTTATTGAGATTGAATTGCAATATAACATTAAGTAAGTTTAGAGTGTACAGTGTGATGATTTGATACATTTATATATTGCAAAATGATTACCACAGTAAGGTTAGTTAACACCTTCCATCAGGTCATATAATTACCATTTATTTTTTATGGTGAGAACATTTAAGATCTACTTTCTTAGCAAAATATATTTTCAAGAATATAACAGTATTATCAGCATGCTGTATAAGAAATGCCCAGAATTCATCTTTTTACTGAAAGATTATGCCTTTTGAGTAATATCTCTCATTCCTTCCTCTCCCTACCCCCTCACCCCAACCTCCTGCTCCCCTGCAACCACTTTTCTACTTCCTGTTTCTAAGAGTTCAGCTTTTGCAGATTCAATATGTAAGTGATATCATTTAACATTTGTCTTTCTCTGTGTGGCTTATTTCACTTATCGCAATGCCCTCCAGATTCATCTATGTTGTGCAAATGAAGTATATACTTCTTTCTCATGGCTAAGAAATATTGTGTCATATTTATATTTGAGTGATTTTATATATTATATATAATTAATTATGTATACACATTACATATACACTTAAATAGCAGAAACAAGTAATAATTATATATATAATATATACCATGCTCTTTATCCATTCATCCATTGATGGACACTTACATGGCTTCCATAACTTGGCTATTCTGAATAATGATGCAGTGAACATGGGAGTACCTACAACTCTTTGAGATAACAGTTTCATTTCTTTTAGATATATAACCAAATGGGATATTGCTGGATCATAGGATAGTTCTATGTTTAATTTCTTGAGAAGCATCCACACTGTTTTCCATAGTGGCTGTATCCATTTACATTTATCCCAACAGTACGCAAGGGTTCCTTTTCTTCACATCCTCACCAACACTACATATCTCTTTTCTTCTTGATAACATCTTACCAGGTGTGAGGTGATATCTCATTGCGATTTTGATTTGCCTTTCTCTGACAATTAATGATGCCAAGTATCTTTTCATGTACCTGTTTTTATTTGTATGTCTTTGGAAAAAAAATGCCTGTTCAGTTCCTCTGCCCATTTTTTCATAAGTTTGTTTCTTTGCTATTGAGTTGTTCCTTATAAATTTTTGATATTAACCCTTGATCAGATAGACGACCTGCAAATATTTTCTCCCACTCTGTAGGTTGCCTTTTTATTTTGTTGATTGTTTCTTCTGCTGTGCAGAAGCTTTTTAGTTTGATTTAACCCTACTTATTTGTATTTGTTTTTGTTGTTTATGTTTTTGATGTCATATCTAAAAAAAAATTGAAGTTAATTTTGTGAATGGTATAATATAGGTGCCAAATCTTCTGCGTGTAGTTTTTCAACTTTCCCAACACCATTTATTAAACAGACTATCATTTCCCCATTGAGTATTCTTGGCTCCTTTGTCAAAATTTAGTTGGCCATGTATGAGAAGTTTTATTTCTGGTCTCTTTATTGAGCTCTGTCAGTCTATGTGTCTATTTTTATACCAGTATTACTCTTTTGACTACTGATTGATTATGAACCTGACTACTACAGGCTCATAATATAGTTTGAAATCAGAAAGTCTGATACCTCCAGCTTTGTTCTGTCCCAGGATTGCTTTGGTTATCTGGGTTATACTTTGATTATCCTTTGCGATTCCATATACATTTTAGGATTGTTTTTTTTCTATTTCTGTGAAAAATATTAAAGGAATTTTGATAGGGGTTACATTGAATTATATATAGATGGTTTTGGGTGGTAAGGACATTTTGACAATATTAATTCTCTTCTAATCCATGAACATGAAATATGATCCATATGATCTATATGATTCCATATGATCATGTCTTCATCAATTTCTTTCATCAAAGTGAACAACAAAACTACAAAATTTCTAGAAGAAAACATAGAAGGAAATCTAGGTTATTTTGAGTCTGGTGATGAGTTTTTAGATACAATACCAAAAGTACAATCCTTAAAAGAAAGTTGACATTAGACTTTTTTTTTTTTTTAATTAAAAACATCTGCTCTGGAAATGGTACTGCAAAGAGAATCAAAAGACAAACTGTAGACTTGGAGAAAATACCTATAAAACACATATATGTTAAAGGGCTTATATCCAATATATGCAAAGAACTCCTGAAATGCACCAATAAGGAAACATAACATCTCAATTTTAAAATGGACAAAAGATCCAAACACGTATCTCATGAAAGGACATACAGATGGAAAATAAGAATACAGAATGATACTCAACATCATGTATCTTTAGAAAACAGAAAATGGGGGAGCCTGAGTGGCACAGTGAGTTAAAGCATCTGCCTTCCGGTCAGGTCATGATCCCAGGATCCTGGGATCAAGGCCCGCATCGGGCTCTCTCCTCAGTGGGGAGCCTGCTTCCCCCCCTTTCTCTCTAACTGCCTCTCTGCCTACTTGTGATTCTGTCAAATAAATTAAAAAAAAAAAACAAAAAAAAAACAGAAAATTGAAACAGGTGTAAGATTGGTAAAATCTAAAACATTGGCAATACCAATTACTGGTAATGTGGAGCATAAGAGCTCTCATTCATTGTTGATATAAACACAGAACAGTCCTGCCACTTTGGATGAAAGTTTGGTAGGTTTCTTTTTTTCTTCTTTCATTTTTTTAATAAAGTAAACAAAATCTTGCCATATGACCCATCAATGGCACTTACTATTACCCAAAATGATTTGAAAACTACTTTCCACACAAAATGTGCATGCAAATATTTAGCAACTTTATTCATAAGTGCCCCAAACTATAAGAAACCAACATGTCATTCAATCAGTGAATGGGATAAATTAACTATGCTTCATCCATACAATGAAATATTATTCATTGGTAAAAAGACACAACCCACCAAGCTACAAAAAAATACATGGATAAACCTTGAATGCATGTTGTTAAGTACAAGAAGCCAGTCTGAAAAGGCTATGATATAATAGATATATAATTATACATATAATTATACTCCTTATAAATGTATTCATATAATTGTATTATATTTATATATTATGTGTTATATTTATTATATAATTGTATTTATAGAACCATAATTATATATAATTATATATATAATATATTATCACATATCAAGTTATGTGATATTCATGAAAAGGGACAAGAAATAGACAAGATAAGCCTGGAGAAAGAGGAAAGTAGGGAAGTGCTTACAAAATAAACCTGACAGCAATGGGGACATTAGAAGGGCACAAGAGTCAAATGAAAGAGCTCACAATGGCCACAGCTGTAACAATTTGACAACAATATAAGTAGTACTGGATCATAACTGAAAATTTAAGATAAATATTCATGAGGCCACACTGCTATAAATAAATTGGGGAGAATAGACAAATCTCCATATAGGAGAGTTCCAAAGTATTTATATAAACATTTTGTCTTCAAGAAGACAGAGCATAACTGCCTACCCCTAAAATGTGGGTTGTGCACAGGGCCTTTCTTCTAAAGAGCACAGAATGGAAAGGATGGAAAAAAGAGTAACTTTTCAATGAAGATATGACAAGCACTATTCTGGCTTATTGATCAAGATCAACATCAACAGCTAACATTATCTTATCAAAATAAACCATGTTGATAGTATACATTTGATGCTGTGATAAAAAATGGCACTTTACCTTTGTGGTCAATCCTCTCCAATCCCATTATCTTTAGGATGACCAAAAAATCAAATAAACCCCAAAGGGAAGCATTCTATAAATTATCTGATCAGTACTCCATGAAATTGTGGAGATCAACAAAAATAAGGCAAGTCTAAGAAACCACCAAAGCCAAGAGGAACCAATTAATGGTACATTGATAGCAACAAATAGACCACAGTAATGTAAGATTTAATAATAGGGGAAAGTAGAGTGCATGGGAATTCCTGTATATCTCTGTAATTTTTCAGAAGTCTAAAAGTGCTCTAAGAAATACAATTTATTTTAAAAATTTAAGCATAATTTCTCTATTCTGACAGAATTAGTGACTTCATTTAACTCCAGAATTCTTGGCAATGCCTGAAATTAGAAGTATATTATAGTACAGATTTGCCTTAAAATGAATGAAGGGCTTAGGACTCCCTGGAATGTATCATATTTGAGATGGGAACAGATATGTTATCCACTTCCCCCTCTTTGCAGTTTTGACCTCAGATCCTTCTAATGTGGAAAGGTGAAAGGAATGAGTCAAGGGAAAGAGTGACTCTAGCAGGGGTTCCTGGGGGGCTCAGAGGGTTAAGCATCATCTGCCTTTGGCTCAGATCATGCTCTCTGGGTCCTGGGATGTAGCCCCCCAAGTCAAGCCCCCACCCCCAGCAGCAGGAGCCTGCTTCTCTATCTCCCTCTGCCCCTCCCCCACATTGTGTGCATGCTCTCTGCCTCTCTCTTTCTCAAATGAATAAATAAAATATTTTAAAAAACACAAACAGGAGATCGAAGAGAAGAAGAACAGCAATTCTAGAAACAGAAAATCAACCACTTTCTGAAAGGTAGGACCGGTGGAGAAGTGAATCCAAAGCAATGGGAAGAAAGACCAAGGGGGGTGGGGGGGACAGCTCCCGGCAAGTGGCGGAGCAACGGAGCACTAAATCAAGTCTGCTCCACTGACGGACATCGCTTTAGAGGCTAAACCAGGGTGAAGCCCAGGCAGGATCAGCGTGGCCCCAGGTCCCACAGGGTCACAGAAGGATCGGGGGTGTCTGAGTGTCGCAGAGCTAGCAGGTATCGGAGCAGGAAAGCCGGCTACAGAGACAGAGCCAAGGAGTGAGCTCTCAGCTCAGGGTTACCTTGAACCGGTCACAGGCTGGGTGAGCTCGGAGCGCAGCCGGAGGCCAGGGAGACAGGAGTGATTGGGGCTTTTCTCTGAGGGCGCACTGAGGAGTGGGGCCCCGAGTTCTCGGCTCCTCCGGGCCAGAGATTGGGAGGCCGCCATTTTCATTCCCGTCATCTGGAACTCTACGGAAAGTGTTCAGGGAACAAAAGCTCCCGAAAGTGAAACCGAGCAGATTACTTAGCCCGGCCCCTGATAAGGGCAGTGCAGCTCTGCCTCGGGCAAAAACACTTGAGAATCACTACAACAGGCCCCTCCCCCAGAAGATCAACAAGAAATCCAGCCAACACCAAGTTCACTTACCAAGGAAAGCCGCAGAATTCCAGAGGAGGAGAAAGCAAGGCACGGAATTCATGGCTTTCTCCCCATGATTCTTTAATCTTGCAGTTAATTTAATTTTTTCTTTAATTTTATTTTTTTCTTCTGCTAAATTTTTTTTTAACTTTTACCCTTTTCTTTTTTAACGTTTTTTTAACTAGTTTATCTTAATACCTTTCCAAAAAAAAAAATAATCTTTTTGAAACTTCATTATTATAGTCATATTTTATCCTTCATAGTATTTAACTTTATTTTTTGTATACACATAGGGATTTTTTTTTAAATTTGGGGTACAACTTCCTCTAGTGGATCAAAAGACACCCTAAATCTAGCTCCAGGCTTGTTCTAGTCTCCAGCCTGAGCAAATTCTCTCCACTTTCTTTTTCGTTATTCTCCCAACCAACTTACTTTATCAACTCCATTTTTTAGAAATTAAAAAAAAAATTTTTTTTCATCTTTATAGGCATATTCCATCCCTTCATTGTGTTTACCCTTATATACATTTTTCATTCTTTAAAATTTTGGGCGGTAGTTTCTTCTAAGAGACCAAAATACTCCAAAATTAAGTGGGTGACCATGTTCTAGTCACCAGTCTAATATATATATATATATATATATATATATATATATATATATATATTTCTTTTCTATATTTTTTCTTTATTTGTTTTATTTTTTTAATTGTTTTTTTCTGAACTTCTTTTTATCCACTTTCTCCCCCCCACAATTTGGGGTCTCTTCTGATTTGGTTAAAGCACGTGTTCCACGGTCTTTGCCACCCTTCTAGTATTATTTGCTCCTTCATATACTCTTATCTGGAAAAAATGACAAGGCAGAAAAACTCACCACAAAAAAAAGAACAAGGGACAGTACCGAAGGCTAGGGACCTAATCAATTCAAACATTGGTAATATGTCAGATCTAGAGATCAGAATGATGATTCTCAAGGTTCTAGCCGGGCTCAAAAAAGGCATGGAAGATATTAGAGAAACCCTCTCTGGAGATATAAAACCCCTTTCTGGAGAAATAAAAGAACTAAAATCTAACCAAGTTGAAATCAAAAAAGCTATTAATGAGGTGCAATAAAAAATGGAGGCTCTTACTGCTAGGATAAATGAGGCAGAAGAAAGAATTAGTGATACAGAAGACCAAATGACAGAGAATAAAGAAGCTGAGCAAAAGAGGGACAAACAGCTACTGGATCACGAGGGGAGAATTAAAGAGATAAGTGACACCACAAGATGAAACAACATTAGAATAACTGGGGTTCCAGAAGAAGAAGAGAGAGGGAAGCAGAAGGTATATTGGAGAGAATTATTGTAGAGAATTTCCCCAATATGGCAAAGGGAACAAGCATCAAAATCCAGGAGGTGCAGAGAACCCCCCTCAAAATCAACAAGAATAGGTCCACACCCCGTCACCTAATAGTAAAATGTATAATTCTTAGCGACAAAGAGAAAATCCTGAAAGCAGCCCGGGAAAAGAAGTCTGTAACATACAATGGTAAAAATATTAGATTGGCAGCAGACTTGTCTACAGAGACCTGGCAGGCCAGAAAGAACTGGCATGATATATTAAGAACACTAAATGAGAAAAACATGCAGCCAAGAATATTATATCCACCTAGGTTATCACTGAAAATAGAAGGAGAGATAAAAAGCTTCCAGGACAAACAAAAACTGAAAGAATTTGCAAACACCAAACCAGTTCTACAGGAAATATTGAAAGGGTTCCTCTAAGCAAAGAGAGAGCCTAAAAATAGTAGATCAGAAAGGAACAGAGACAATATACAGTAACAGTCACCTTACAGGCAATACAATGGCACTAAATTCATATCTCTCAATAGTTACCCTGAATGTTAATGGGCTAAACGCCCCAATCAAAAGACACAGTATCAGAATGGATAAAAAACAAAACCCATCAATATGTTGCCTACAAGAAACTCATTTTAGACCCGAAGACACCTCCAGATTTAAAGTGAGGGTGTGGAAAACAATTTACCATGTTAATGGACATCAGAAGAAAGCTGGGGTGGCAATCCTTATATCAGATCAATTAGATTTTAAGCCAAAGACTATAATAAGAAATGAGGAAGGACACTATATCATACTCAAAGAGGCTGTCCAACAAGAAGATCTAACAATTTTAAATATCTATGCCCCTAACATGGGAGCAGCCAGCTATATATAAACCAATTAATAACAAAATCAAAGAAACACATGAACAACAATACAATAATAGTAGGGGACTTTAACACGCCCCTTACTGAAATGGACAGATAATCCAAGCAAAAGATAAACAAGGAAATAAAGGCCTTAAATGACACACTGGACCAGATGGACATCACAGATATATTCAGAACATTTCATCCCAAAGCAACAGAATACACATTCTTCTCTAGTGCATATGGAACATTCTCCAGAATAGATCACATCCTGGGTCATAAATCAGGTCTCAACCAGTATCAAAAGATTGGGATCATTCCCTGCATATTTTCAGACCCAATGCTCTGAAGCTAGAACTCAATCACAAGAGGAAATTTGAAAAGAACCCAAATACATGGAGACTAAACAGCATCCTTCTAAAGAATGAATGGGTCAACCAGGAAATTAAAGAAGAATTGAAAAAATTCATGGAAACAAATGATAATGAAAAAACAACGGCTCAAATCTGTGGGACACAGCAAAGGCAGTCCTGAGAGGAAAATATATAGCGGTACAAGCCTTTCTCAAGAAACAAGAAAGGTCTCAAATACACAACCTAACCCTACACCTAAAGGAGCTGGAGAAAGAACAAGAAAGAAAGCCTAAACCCAGCAGGAGTAGAGAAATCATAAAGATCAGAGCAGAAATCAATGAAATAGAAACCAAAAAAAGAATAGAACAAATCAATGAAACTAGGAGCTGGTTCTTTGAAAGAATTAATAAGATTGATAAACCCCTGGCCAGACTTATCAAAAAGAAAAGGGAAAGGACCCAAATAAATAAAATCATGAACGAAAGAGGAGAAATCAGAACCAACACCAAAGAAATGCAAACAATTATAAGAACATACTATGAGCAACTCTATGCCAACAAATTTGACAATCTGGAAGAAATGGATGCATTCCTAGAGACATATAATCTACCACAACTGAACCAGGAAGAAATAGAAAACCTGAACAGACCCATAACCAGTAAGGAGATTGAAACAGTCATCAAAAATCTCCAGACAAACAAAAGCCCAGGGCCAGACGGCTTCCCAGGGAAATTCTACCAAACATTTAAAGAAGAAATAATTCCTATTCTCCTGAAACTGTTCCAAAAAATAGAAATGGAAGGAAAACTTCCAAACTCCTTTTATGAGGCCAGCATCACCTTGATCCCCAAACCAGACAAGGATCCCATCAAAAAAAGAGAATTACAGACCAATATCCTTGATGAACACAGATGCGAAAATTCTCACCAAAATACTAGCCAATAGGATTCAACAGTACATTAAAAGGATTATTCACCACGACCAAGTGGGACTTATTCCAGGGCTGCAAGGTTGGTTCAACATCTGCAAATCAATCAATGCGATACAACACATTAATAAAAAAAAGAACAAGAACCACATGGTACTCTCAATAGATGCTGAAAAAGCATTTGACAAAGTACAGCATCCCTTCCTGATCAAAACTCTTCAAAGTGTAGGGATAGAGGGCACATACCTCAATATTATCAAAGCCATCTATGAAAAACCCACCGCAAATATCATTCTCAATGGAGAAAAACTGAAAGCTTTTCCGCTAAGGTCAGGAACATGGCAGGGATGTCC